>APFE030521482.1:62107-111043 GCA_000404065.3 Pinus taeda | reverse complement strand
TTGCAGCAGGTGGTTTTCACCCACATTGGGTTTCCACCTTATATCATGGTGTTCATGTGTGCTCTTTATGTGTGATGATCTATTCTGTTTACTGTTCATATGGTTAATAATGTTATGATGCATTCACTGAAGATGAACTAACTAAATCATAAAGGTTACTGGATGTACGCTAGTTGCTTTTAACACAGTCACGTATATACGCGGATATCCTTAACTGAAGTAGCGTATAAGAATCTGAGTATGAAAATGAAAAAGTATCTGATTTTCTAATATTGTTTCACCCCCCCCTCTTAGTATTATTTCCAACAACCTCAAGTCACTCAAATTCATTCTCCCCTTTGACATCAAGGGCAAAGGGTTATGCTTCCCCTGAGTACATGCTAAATTTTCTGCTTTGGTGTGTTGTCCAAGCTCCCCTTGACTGTAGGCAAGATCTGCAAGAAGATGTCATGCAAGAGAAACATGACTTTATACACTATAAATGACCTTCCTACCACCAAAGACTCATACATCCATCTCCCGACCAAATGGGAGTTGACTCATCTACCCAATCAAGTGGGGATATTCCAAGGCTTTACATATAACAAAGACAAGAACATTACTTCATTCATCCCAGGCATAGTGGGGAAACCAAGATAGTCCATTACATGACCTTGATAAGAAAATAAATACATGACATAGATATGAAATATATACAACAAGACTAAGATAGTGATCAACAACCAACATTAGTAGCATCATTCAGACCAACAACCATGATTTCGCTCTGCACCTACTCCTCCTGAGACCAACAAATGTGAAAATTGAACCAAGATATGCCAACAATGCATTATTAGAAGAATATATGCTCCCCCTGAACCTTAGCCAAATGATTTCTGTTAGACCCATAACAGACTCTTTTCATCCTGAGTTTGGCCCCACTGCTTTTCTTCAAACCGGAATATATGTGGTTGTACCCACAGAAACTGACGTATGTACGCATATTACCCACCTGAAACTCGCGTACAACCATTAATATCTGAATGAAAACAAGATTCAATAGCAAGAAGATGCATCAACTACCCCCAACTTCTGTCTGAGGTATTCAAATGTCTCCCTGGGCAGTGGTTTGGTGAGTATATCAGCGACTTGTTCCTTAGATAGAACATACTCCAATTTGACCTTTTGTTCAAGCACTTGTTCCCAAAGAAAATGATACTTGATAGGTGTATGCTTAGTCTTTGAATGCATGACAAGATTTTTTGAAATACTGATTGCACTTGTATTATCACAGAAAATGGAAATGGGTGGAGTATAAGTGATTTGAAGATCATGTAATGTTTGCATCATCCAAAGGAGTTGTGTGCAGCAAGATGCAACAGCTACATATTCTGCTTTTGCTGTAGATAATGCAATGGAACTTTGTTTCTTGCTGAACCAAGATACTAATCTAGGACCTATGAAGAATGCACCACCACTAGTGCTTTTCCTGTCATCCACGCTTCCTGCCCAATCTGCATATGTATATGCATGAAGTGTGAGATCTGTACCTCTAGGATACCATAAGCCATAGTTTTGAGTTCCTTGAAGATATTTGAAAGTTCTCTTAACTGCCTGAAGATGAGTTTCCTTTGGATTTGCCTGAAATCTTCCAACTATCCCTACTGCATGCGTAATGTCTGGTCGGGTACCTGTTAGATAGAATAGAATACCAACCATGGATCTATAGGTTGGTTGATGTACAACTGCTGATTCATTATTTGCATTGAGGCTGCATCTTGTTACCATAGGGGTACATACTGGTTTCAAATCCTCCATCCCATATTTCTTCAAGATCTGCTTGAGATACTTTGTTTATGATAGAAAAATACTGTCTTTGTTTTGTTGGACTTGTAAACCAAGAAAATATGTGAGCTCACCAAGCATATACATTTCAAATTCTTTTTCCATTATCAAGGAAAATTTTTGACTCATGTATTCCTCATTGCTACCAAAAATGATATCATCGACATATGCAACAAGTATTAGCAATTTATTATTGTCAATTTTTATATAGATATTGCTATCTGTTGATCGTTTTGAAAAACCTTGTTGATGAAGGTACTTATCCAACCGATAATACCAAGCCCTTGGAGCCTGTTTAAGGCCATAGAGAGCCTTTTTGAGTTTTCATACAAGTTTTGGATCATTTCCAAGGATAAAACCATCTGGTTTCTCAATCTATACTTCTTCATCGAAGTCTCCATTCAGAAAGGCAGATTTCACATCCATCTGAAATACTTTGAACTTCTGAAAGCTAGAGAGGCCAAGGAACATTATTATGGCCTCAAGTCTACTAACTGGTGAAAAAGTTTCTTCAAAGTCTGTACCTTCTTGTTGCGCATACCCTTTACAAACAATTCTTGCCTTGTTTCTAACCACATCTCCATTTTCGTTCAACTTATTTTTGAAAATCCATTTTGTCCCTATGACATTCTTATCTTTTGGTCTAGGAACCAACTCCGAAGTGTTATTCTTTTCAATCTGTTCAAGCTCTTCCTCCATGGACTTGACCCAACATTCATCTTTGCATGCCTCTTTTACATTTTGTGCTTTAGTGGAGGAGAGTAATGCAAGATAGCTTGAAGCTTCTGAAATGGTTCTTCTTGTTTGTACACTTGCCTCTTTCCGCCCCAACATTTGAGCTTCTGGATTATTCTTTTGAACGTACCTGGATGGAGTATTTTCTTCTATCCTTATCTATTTTTCTGGTGCTTCATGGGTTTCTGCTTTGTCATGATTCTAATTTAATGTTGAAGGAAAGTCCTCATCATCATCTTTGAACTCTTCAAATTTTACTTGCCTAGGAGTGTTTCCTTCTTCATCAACCACTACATCAATACTCTCAACAATTTTTCCAAGTCTTTTTTTGTAACACTTATATGCTTTTCTATGGGGAGAGTAACCAAGGAGAATGCCTTCATCTGCTCTAGGTTCAAATTTGCCCAGGTTTTCATCAGTCCTTTTGATGTAGCATTTGCTTCCAAAAATTTTGAAATATTTTACTGTGGGAGTCTTACCATACCAAAGTTCATGAGGAGTATGAGTGTTGTTTATCAGGATGTTTGTCTTGTTGAGAATAGTAACTGCAGCAAATGCGGCTTCACACCAGAAGGTTGTGGGAGTTCCTGATTCATCAAGCATAGCATGAGCCATTTGTTGAACCGTTCTGTTCATCCTTTCCACTACTCTGTTTTCCTGAGGAGTCCTTGCAACAGAGAATTCCCTTCTTATTCCATGTTCTTCACAAAAATAAAAAAAATTCATCTGAGGTAAATTCCCCTCCTCGATTAGATCTGAGGCATTTGATTCTACGATCTGATTCATTTTCAACCAAGGCTTTGAAATATTTGAACTTTTCGAAAGCTTCATCTTTATACTTCATGAGTCCTATCCAACACATCCTTGAAAAGTCGTCAATGAACAATATGAAGTACTCTTCTCCTCGAGGTGACCTCTTCCTAGTTGGATCACATATATAAGTATGGATAAGTTCAAGTGGCCTTCTAGCTGATCCTTCCTTTTAAGGGAAATTAGTTCTGGTTTGTTTACCAAACTGACATGATTTGCATATTGTATTGTCTGGAATGCTAATGTCTGGAAGATCACGAACTACCTGATATTTTCATGCTTTCCTTATCTGAGAGAAGCTAAGATGCCCCAATCTTCTGTTCCATAGACAGTGTTCATCATTATTTCTTAGATAGCATTGTTTTTGTCCTTCTTTGAATATGTATAAATTATTTGGAGTTCTTATGCATTTGATTACTGTTTTCCCTGTATCAAGCTCACGAACGATAAATCTATTTGATCGAAATATTACCTCAGTTCCTTGATCGCACATTTGACTGACACTCAATAGATTATGCTTTAAGCCATCAACATACATAACATTTCCATCTTTGACCTTCTCTTTCAAACAAGCAAAACCTTTACCTTTTATGAATGTTGGGGTGTCATTTCCGAAGGAGACCTTCTTTTCCTTTTCTAAGGCACTATATGACTAAAGTTTTTCTTTATCACCTGTCATATGTTTCGAGCATCCACTGTCGATGTACCGCTGATTATCCTATCCTTCTGCATATAAGGCTATTCCACTTCTTTCTGGTTGTGGTTCTTGCTTTCTCCATGTTTTGGGAGTTAATGAAGCTTGCTCCTTTTGAGTTGTTTGCCGAAACATACTCCTGCATTCAGAATCTTCATGACAAAAGTTGTTACAAATAGAACATTCTATTTTATTTTCAAGAGAATAAAGTTATTGTAGGTTCTTTTCATGATCCCAGTCATACTCCTTTGTTTTTGAGCTTCCTAGTCATGATGGTCTTGTAGGAAACACATTGAGCAGCTTTGTGACCAAAGTTATGACAAGAGAAACATTGACCATTGAAGAAATTCCTACGATTATCAAGCCTACCAACCAAATGATTGTAGTTTCCATTGACACCCATTCTTGAGGTAAATTGAGAATGATTTACCTGTGGTTGGTTGAAGCTTCTGTTCATCCTTGAAGTAGATTGTCCTCGATTTACCTGGTAATCTTTGTTCATTCTTGAAGAAAATGGTCCCTGATTTACCTTATGATCTACATTATGCTTTTTCTGTCGATTGTCAACCTGTTTACTTCTCCTTGCTACATCAAGATAACTTTTGGAAGTGGATGGCTTCTGTTCTTGAGATGCTTCTTCCAAATATTCGAGATCTGTCTTGATTAGAGGAGAACGCTGCACTTTGATAATCTCATGTAAAGTTTTAGATCCTTTAGAAAATATAAGATTAAGGGCTTTTGTTTTCTCAATTTCTTTTCTAAGTCCCACAATTTCAGATTCTAACTCTTCATTGTGTTTATCTCTTTCAGCAAGTTGGAATGTTAGAGTATCTATGATCATATTCTTTTCTTCTAAACATATTTTAAGTTTAGAAATTTCTTCATAAAGACATTCTTCATTTATAGCATCCAAGAAATCTTCATCTTCAAAATCCATCAAAAGTCTATCATCATTGCCTTGTTCATCTTCATCACTATTTGAAAGTCCATCACTATCTTCATGAGTTTAATAGCTCTTCTTACTTAAATTTTGTTTTTTGTTCCATCTAACTGGTTCCTTACCTTTATCTTTATGAGGACACTTTGCAGCATAGTGACTAACTCTTCCATAATCAAAGAATTTGAAAGGCAACTTACCTCTGAATCTTCCAGTTCCCCGTTGAAGGTTCTTGACAAAGTTTGATTCTTCTTCTTCTTCAAACACATATCCTAACTCATTGTAATCTCCTTTTCCTGAGGCTTTGAATATGGACTCTCTCCTGTCTGATGGTCCCCCTTTTCTCATTTCGTAAGCAGTTAGAATTCCGTGCAACTGGGACATGGTAAGACTCTGTAGATTATGCTTTTATTCTATGGCAGAAATTTTTGAATCAAAATTAGGAGACAAAGATCTTAGAACCTTTTCAACCAAAACAAATTCTTTTATTTCTTCACCCAAGTTTTTCATACAGTTTACAATCTCATCTATACATAGGAAATAGTTAGCCACAATTTCATCATTGTGCATTATGAGACTTTCATATTGAATTATAAGAGTTTGTAGTTTTTCTCATTTTACCTGATCATCTCCTTCATAGCTTAGAACGATCTTGTCCCATATTTATTTTTTGGTTTTGAGCTGCATAACCTTGACGAATTTTGATTGAGATAGACTTCCTAATAGAGTATTGATAGCCTTTGCGTTTGTTTCATACTGCTTCTTACTAGCCGTATCTGTAGGAGTTGCTAATGGAAATGTGTATCCTGTTTCCACAATATCCCAAAATTTTGTACCAAGAGATTGAAGATAGGTTGTGATTCTTACCTTCCAGTAGACGAAGTTGCTCCCATAAAAAATTGGTGGCCTGATGGATGCCTCTCTCTCGTAGTTGCTCATGATGATAGATCTTCCTTCAAGAGGTCAAGCTTCTTCTGAAGGACCTGCCTCGATACCAATTATTGAAAATAATTCTGAGAGGGGGGGGGGGTGTGAATCAGTATTATAAGGATCTTTTAAATTCACACAAAAATTTGTATACACAACTTCAGTTAGTGAAAACAACGTGTATACGCTACTCTGGTGAATGAAACTCACGTATAACTTGCACACTTATAATTTCAATTTATTCTTCAAATGTTTATCATTAATCTGTGTGTCAGAACCATATAAATAGTAATCGGAAAAAATAGAGCAGCCAGTCACACAAAAGAACACGAGATCTAAGGTGGAAACCCAATGTGGGTGAAAACCACCTGCTGCAATTTGTATCTATCTTCTTTCAATTAGAAACTTCTTTTACAATGTTTCTGTACTGGTGCAGTCTTATACTAGTACGCAAGTTGCTACCTACAGAAGGCTACAACCTTCTCTCATTCTCGAGCTTCACCTGGAAGGGAGCTACAACCCCCTTAGCTCTTGTACTAGATGAGGTACTAGTATGTAGGTGCTGACCTACAAAAGGCTACAACCTTCTCTTTTCTTCTAGGGACCGCGTTTCATAAATTTTCAGACTGGATCCATGAATAACATCAATCAAGTATATCTGCAACAATCAATCTCCTTTGTACAACCCAGTATAGAATCAACCAAATGCTTCTCAGAATGTTGTAACCAGAAAGAAGTAATAGTAACCAGACACCAACTCTGAACCCAGAACACTGCAACAATAAACAGAAGCAGCTAAAGCATATTTCATCAAATGTACGCTACTTCACTATGCAGAAACCTGCGTACATACACAGTTGTATCAATTCCAACTAGTGTATACGCTTTCTTCAGTTGCTGAACCTATGTGTATACACACCTATGCCGCGTCAAACCTGCGTATAGATCTATAAAAGATAATTTACCCTATTACTTAATCAGACATCAGTTCTACCTAGACTATCAAATTTATATATATAATCATGCACCAATTATAACAGATCAAAGGTTACAAAGATACTACTATTCAAGTCATAAAATCTTGATCCATCAATAGAACTTATCCATCTTTTAGCGCTCAGGTTCCTCCTTGGTTCAGATCCAGCAATACACCATACACCAATCACTAGTATTCTAGATATTTCTCCTCTTAAGATATTCAACACTTAGTCGATGCCCTTGCCAAATGATCTCCTTTCCTTTTTATAGTCTTAGGCCTTACTCAAACCATGGTCCAAAACCATTGAGAACCAATACTAGGGACCCAATACCTGGGTTCAACACTTTGGATGCAATACCAAGGACCAAAACCATAGGTTTAAATATGTCAGACTAAATACCATGGATCAAACATAATTTTCCCATATGAATGTGCTTTTTATTGCATGAAAGTGCGTGCATACGCATACGCGGATTTTGATCGGTGAACCCACGTATATACACGACTTTGCTAAGGGGAACGTGTGTATACCTTATTTTCTTTCATTCTGAGAGCCTGAACTGTGATCTTCCCTTTGAGTAAGTTGCCATCAAGGACAACACCTGTGTCATAATGCCAACAATCTCCCCCTTTGGACTTGATGGTAACCTCAAGTCACTAAAAGTCATTCTCCCCCTTTGACATCAACGGCAAAGGGTTATGCTCCCTCTAAGTACGTGCTGAAGTTTATACTCTACTGTGCTATCCAAGCTCCCCCTGAATGTAGGCAAGATATGGAAGAAGATGTTCTGCAAGAGAAACATGACTTTATACACTATAAATGACATTCCTACCACTAAGGACTCATACATCCATCTCCCAACCAAATGGGAATTGACTCATCTACCCAATAAAGTGGGGATATTCCAAGACTTTACATATGACAAAGACAAGAACATTACTTCATTCATCCCAGGCATAGTGGGGAAACTAAGATAGGCCGTTACATGACCTTGATAAGAAAAGAAATACATGACATAGAGATGAAATATCTACAACAAGACTAAGATAATGATCAACAACCAACATCAGCAGCATCATTCAGACCAACAACCATGATTTCTCTCTGCACCTACTCCTCCTGAGACTGACAACCGTGAAAATTGAACCAAGCTAATGCCAACAATGCATTATTAGAAGAATATATGCTCCCCCTAAGCCTATGCCAGATGATTTTTGTTAGACCCATAACAGACTCTTTTCATCCTGAGTCTGGCCCCACTTCTTTTCTTCAAACCAGAATATACGCGGTTGTACCCATAGAAACTGGTGTATGTACGCGTATTACTGACCTAAAACTCACGTACAACCATTAATCTCTGAAAACAGACAAGATTCAACAACAAGACAATGCATCAACTACCCCCAGCTTCTGTCTAAGGTATTCAAATGTCTCCCTCGGCAGTGGCTTGGTGAGTATATCAGCAATTTGTTCCTTAGATGGAACATACTCCAATTTGACCTTTTTTTCAAGCACTTGTTCCCGGAGAAAATAATACTTGATAGGTATATGCTTGTATTTGAATGCATGACAAGATTTTTTGAAATACTGATTGCACTTGTATTATCACAGAAAATGGAAATGGGTGGAGTACAAGTGATTTGAAGATCTTGTAATGTTTGCATCATCCAAAGGATTTGTGTGCAGCAAGGTGCAGTAGCTACATATTCTGATTCAACTGTAGATAATGGAATGGAACTTTGTTTCTTGCTGAACCAAGATACTAATCTAGGACCTATGAAGAATGCACCACCACTAGTGCTTTTCATGTCATCCATGCTTCTTGCCTAATCTGCATCTGTATATGCATGAAGTGTGAGATCTATACCTCTAGGATACCATAAGCCATATTTTTGAGTTCCTTGAAGATATTTCAAAATTCTCTTAATTGCCTGAAGATGAGTTTCCTTTGGATTTTCCTGAAATCTTCAAACTATCTCTACTACATGCATAATTTCTGGCCGGGTACCTGTTAGATAGAGTAGACTACCAACCATGGATCTATAGGTTGGTTGATGTATAGTTGTTGATTCATCATTTGTGTTGAGGCTGCATCCTGTTACCATAGGGGTACATATTGGTTTCGAATCCTCCATCCCATATTTCTTCAAGATCTGCTTGAGATACTTTTTTTTTGTGATAGAAAAATACCGTCTTTGTTTTGTAGGACTTGTAAACCAAGAAAATATGTGAGCTCACCAAGTAGAGACATTTCAAATTCTTTTTGCATTATCAAGGCAAAGTTTTGACTCATGTCTTCCTCATTGCTACCAAAAATGATATCATCAACATACACAACAAGTATTAGCAATTTATTATTGTCAAATTTTATATATAGATTGCTATCTGTTGATCCTTTCGAAAAACCTTGTTGATGAAGGTACTTATCCAACCAATAATACCAAGTTCTTGGAACCTGTTTAAGGCCATAGAGATCCTTTTCAAGTCTGCATACAAGTTTTGGATCATTTCCAAAGATAAACCCATCTGGTTGCTCAATGTATACTTCTTCATCCAAGTCTCCATTTAGAAAGGCAAATTTCACGTCCATCTGAAATACTTTGAACTTCTAAAAGCTAGAGAGGGCAAGGAACATTCTTATGGCCTCAAGTCTAGCAAATGGTGCAAAAGTTTCTTAAAAGTCTATACTTTCTTGTTGTGCATATCCTTTACAAACAAGTCTTGCCTTGTTTCTAACCACATCTCCATTTTCATTCAACTTATTTTTTGAAAATCCATTTTGCCCCTATGACATTCTTATCTTTTGGTCTAGGAACCAACTCCCAAGTGTTATTCTTTTCAATCGGTTCAAGTTCTTCCTCCATGGCCTTGACCCAACATTCATCTTTGCATGCCTCTTTTACATTTTGTGGTTCAGAGGAGGAGAGAAATGCTAGATAGCTTGAAGCTTCTGAAATGGTTCTTCTTGTTTGTTTACCTACCTTTTTCTGCCCCAAAATTTGAGTTTCTGGATGGTTCTTCTGAACGTACTTGGATGGAGTATTTTCTTCTATCCTTATCTGTTCTTCAGGTGCTTCATGGGTTTCTTCTTCATCATGATTCTGATTTGATGTTGAAGGAAAGTCCTCATCATTATCTTCGAACTCTTCAGATTTTACTTGCCTAGGAGTGTTTCCTTCTTCGTCAACCACTACATCAATACTCTCAACAATTTTTCCAAGTCTTTTATTGTAACACTTATATGCTTTGCTATGGGGAGAGTAACCAAGGAGAATGCCTTCATCTACTCTAGGTTCAAATTTGCCCAGGTTTTCATCAGTCCTTTTGATGTAGCATTTGCTTCCAAAAATTTTGAAATATTTTACCGTGGGAGTCTTACCATACCAAAGTCCATGAGGAGTCTGAGTGCTATTTACCTGGATGTTTGTCTTGTTGAGAATAGTAACTGCAGCAAATGCGACTTCACCCCATAAGGTTGCGGGAGTTCCTGATTAATCGAGCATGGCACGAGTCATTTGTTGAACCATTCTGTTCATCCTTTCCACTACTCTGTTTTGTTGAGGAGTCCTTGCAACACTACTCAATAGATTATGCTTTAAGCCATCAACATACATAACATTTCTAGCTTTGACCTTCTCTTTCAAACGAATAGAACCTTTACCTTTTATGAATGCTAGGGTGTCATTTCCAAAGGAAACCTTCTTTTCCTTTTCTAAGGCACTATATGACTAAATTTTTTCTTTATCACCTGTCATATGTTTCGAGCACCTACTATCGATGTACCACTAATTATCCTGTCCTTCTGCATATAAGGATATTCCACATATTTCTGGTTGCGGTTCTTTCTTTCTCCATGTTTTGGGAGTTAATGAATCTTGCTCCTTCTGAGTTGTTTGCCGAAACCTACTCCTGCATTTAGAATCATCATGACCGAATTTGTTACAAATAGAACATTCTATTTCACTTTCAAGAGCAGAAAAGTTATTGTAGGTTCTTTTCATGATCCCAGTCATACTCCTTTATTTTTGAGCTTCCCTAGTCATGATGGTCTTGTAGGCAACACATTGAGCATCTTTGTGACCAAATTTATGACAAAAGAAACATTGGCCATTGAAGAAATTCCTGCGATTATCAAGCCTACCAACCAAATGGTTGTAGTTTCAATTGACACCCATTCTTGAGGTAAATTGAGAATGATTTACCTGTGGTTGGTTGAAGCTTCTGTTCATCCTTGAAGTAGATTGTCCTTAATTTACTTGGTAATATTTTTTCATTCTTGAAGCAAATGGTCCCTGATTTACCTGATGATCTACATTATGGTTTTGTTGTCGGTTGTCAACTTGTTCACTTCTCCTTGCTGCATCAAGATAACTTTTGGAAGTGGATGGCGTCTGTTCTTGCTTCTGTGCTTGAGATGCTTCTTCTGAATATCTAATATCTATCTTGATTAGAGGAGAATGCTGCACTTTGATAATCTCATCTAAAGTTTCAGATCCTTTAGCAAATCTAAGATTAAGGGCTTTTGTTTTCTCAATTTCTTTTCTAAGTCCCACAATTCACATTCTAAACTCTCATCTTGTGTTATTCTCTTTCAGCAAGTTGAATGTTAGAGTATCTATGATCATATTCTTTTCCTCTAAATAGAATTTTAAGTTTATAAATTTCTTCATAAAGACCTTCCTTCATTTATAGATCCAAGAAATCTTCATCTTCAAAAGCCATCAAAAGTTTATCATCATTGCCTTTTTTCATCCTTCATCACTATTTGAAGTCCATCACTATCCTCATGAGTAATAAATAGCTCTTCTTACTTACATTCTATTTTCTATTCCATCTAACTGGTTCCTTACCTTTATCTTTATGAGGACACTTTGCAAGCATAGTGACCGACTCTTCCACAAGCAAAGCATTTGAAAGGCAGCTTACCTCTGAATCTTCCAGTTCCCCGTTGAAGGTTCTTGACAAAGTTTGATTCTTCTTCTTCTTCAGACATATATCTTGACTCATTGTAATCTCATTTTCCCGAGGCTTTGAATGCGGCTTCTCTCCTATCTGATGGTCCCCCTTTTCTCATTTCGTAAGAAATTAGAATTCCGTGCAGCTGGGACACGGTAAGACCCTGTAGATTCTGCTTTTCTTCTATGGCAGAAACTTTTGAATCAAACTTAGGAGACAAAGATCTTAGAACCTTTTCAACCAAAACAAATTCTTTTATTTCTTCACCCAATTTTTTCATATAATTTACAATCTCATCTATACGTAGGAAATAGTTAGCACACTTTCATCATTGTGATTTCTGAGACATTCATATTGAATTCTAAGAGTTTGTAGTTTTGCTTGTTTTACCTAATCATCTCCTTCATAGCTTAGAACAATCTTGTCCCATATTTCTTTTGCGGTTTTGAGCTGCATAACCTTGACGAATTCTGATTGAGATAGAATCCCCAATAGAGTATTGACAACCTTTGCATTTTTTTCATACTGCTTCTTACTAGCCGTATCTGTATGAGTTGCTGATGGAAATGTGTATCCTGTTTCCACAATATCCCAAACTTATGTACCAATATATTGAAGATAGGCTATGATTCTTACCTTCCAGTAGACAAAGATGCTCCCATCAAAAATTGGTGGCCTGATGGATGCCTCTCTCTCGTAGTTGCTCATGATGATAGATCTTCCTTCAAGCAGTCAAGCTTCTTCTGAAGGACTTGCTCTGATACTAGTTGTTGAAAATAATACTGAGAGGGGGAGGGGTGAATCAGTATTATAAAAATCTTTTCAATTCACACAAAAATTTGTATACACAACTTCAGTTAGTGAAAATAGCGTGTATACACTACTTTGGTGAATGAAACTCGCGTATAACTTGCACACTTATAATTTCAATTTATTCTTCAAATATTGATCATTAATCTGTGTCAGAACCATATAAACAGGAACCGGAAAAAATAGAGCAGACAGCCACACAAAATAACACAAGATCTAAGATGGAAACCCAATGTGGGTGAAAACCACCTGCTGCAATTTGTCTCTATCTTCTTTCAATTAGAAACTTCTTTTACAATGTTTTTGTACTGGTGCAGCTTTATACCACTACGCAGACTGCTACCTGCAGAAGGCTGCAACCTTCTGTCATTCTCGAGCATCACCTGGAAGGGAGCTACACCCCCCTTAGCTCTTGTACTAGATGAGGTACTAGTATGTACGTGCTGACCTACAGAAGGCTACAACCTTCTCTTTTCTTCCAGGTACCGTGTTTCATAAATATTCAGACTGGATCCATGAATAACGTCAATCATGTATATCTACAACAATCAATCTCCTTTGTACAACTTAATATAGAATCACCCAAACACTTCTCAGAATGCAGTAAGCCGAAAGCCGTAACAGTAACCAGAAACCAACTATGAACCCAGAACACTGCAGTAATAAACAGAAGCAACTAAAGCATATTTCATCAAACATACGCTACTTCACTATGTGGAAACTTGCGTACATACGCAGCTGTATCAATGCCAACCAGCGTATACGCTTTCTTTAGTTGCTGAACCTATGTGTATACGCACCTATGCCGCACCGAACCTGCGTATAGATCTATAAAAGATAATTTACCCTATTACTTAATTAGACATCAGTTATACCCAGATTATCAAATTTATAGATCTAATCATGTGCCAATTATAACAGATCAAAGGTTACAAAGATACTACTATTCAAGTCATAAAATCCTGATCCATCAATATAACTTATCCATCTTTTAGCGTTCAAGTTCCTCCTTGGTTCAGATCCAGCAATGCACCATACACCAATCACTAGTATTACAGATCTTGCTCCTCTTAAGATATTCAACACTTAATCAATGCCTTTGCCAAATGATCTCCTTTCCTTTTTATATGCTTATGCCTTACTCAAACCATGGTCTAAAACCATTAAGAACCAATAAAAGGGACCCAGTACCTGGGTTCAACACTTTGGATGCAATACCAAGGACCAAAACCATAGGTTCAATTATGTCGGACTAAATACCATGTATCAAACATAATTTTCCCATATGTACACGCTTTTTCTTACTTGAAAGTGCGTGCATATGCATATGCACCTTTTGATCAGTGAACCCGCGTATATACGCGACTTTGCTAAGAGGAACTTGCGTATACCTTATTTTCTTTCATTCTGAGAGCCTGAACTGTGATCTGCCCTTTGAGTAAGTTGCCTTCAAGGAAAACACCTGTGCCATAGTGCCAAACCCGTGTCATAATGCCAACATGTTCCTTGCTGAGTTAGGACTTCATCCCAACTAAGTTCGGACTCGCTCCCACCCTCTCCCTCTACAGTGAAAGAACCATTGACACAAGTGGCACTTACACTCACCAGGCACACGAATCTCACTTCTAGAAGACAAAGTAGACCACTATCCTATGCTGACAAGCAAGAGTTGAGGAAAATCCTTAAGATAATGGCAACCAGGCCATCATACCAGATGGGACTTGCACACCAAATGGTGTGAGGTCTAATTGGGACTTCATACCAGGGTGATCCCCTGAATGTTGGTGGGTCCATCACTATCAACATTTCTGGTGCTAGAAGGAGGGAAGCCAATTGTAGATGGCTGAAATTCCCCTCACACTCATTCATCAACCATCTAGTCAAGGCAGTAACTCGCACTCCCTCTCACCTACATGTGACTCTGCATTTTGTTACTCCTCAGCTCCGAGAATTGAACACAAGATTTCATATCAACACCTTCTCTCCATCCGTCCCATCACTCACTAGTTTGAAAAGGTAGTCAGAATGATCCGAGGCATACAATATCTTCCACATGCATCAAGGAAGTCAAAGGCCACTCCCACATGAGTTTTTGTATCATCGGTGGAAGAAGAAGTCCTTGTCACACTTGAATGGCTAAAATAATCTATTGAAGATGGAGAGGAACCTACAATTTTCCGGCAAGGTGAATAAGGCACTCTTGTAATCTTAGGATTGAACTCTGGTATAGGAGGCAAAGGGGAAGGTAATGAAGGAGGTGGAGGTGGAGACAAACCAACAAACTCAAAGCTAGAACAATCAGAATTCGAAGGAGAGGAAGAGGATGAAGAAGAAGAAGAGCTTGCTGACCCAAATCTTGAATGGATGACTCAAGGAACATTGGCTTTCCCAGCTATTTTGCACAATATGCCGAAGTGAGTGGAGAGAATGAACATCAAATTCAACCTTGACAACACGGTGAAGGCAGAAGACCACATAGACAACTTCTACCTACAGCTGCAGACCCTTAAGGTATGTTATGATGATGCAGCATGTAGATTGTTCCCATGTACCTTGGATGAAAATGCAACTTCTTGGTATCATAGCCTTCCCCCCAACTCGATCCAAAACTCAGGTGCTTTTAAACGTATGTTCCTTGAAAATTTTGTTGATGAAAAGACCCTAGCCATGCTACTCAAAGAATTGGGAAGCCTCAATATGGAGGGAAAAGAGAAAGTGAAATATTTCAATCAAAGATTTACGTGTATTTTGAGCAAGTTTGCAGTGGACACTAAACCTCATGAGTCCATCACTGTCGACTATTACACGTTCGCACTGCCAACTAGCATCACGCAGTTCATCAACTGAGCTACAAAACCAACACTCTTGGAATGTTGCGAAGAGGCTATTACTATTGAAAAGGACTTGCGCACAATCGAAGTCATCAAGGATGATGAATCAACGAAGGACTCCAAAGATGTGAGAAGGAAGCCCTAATCAATAGTGAGCAAGGGTAGAGACAAGGAAGCAACCAATATTGAGACCCTCACTCACCTTGTTAAGAACTTGACCACATAAATTTCTGAGCTCAACCAACGGAAAATAGACACATTTGCAAGCAGTAATCTGCCCAGACAGAGATAGGTGAACAGTTCATCAACCGGTTCACTAAACAATAACCGGTTCACTTCAAAAACTATGCCGAAGCCTGTGTTGTAACTTGATCAGTGCGCAAAACCTAAGTTTCGTTCCTTCCACGAAGAGTATCACCCTGAGAACTCTTGTTCGGATTGGAAGCGAGTCGTTAGCTCTGTTTGTAGTCATACACTCAAGGTGGAAAGTGATATGCAGGAGCTGACGGAAAACATTGACGATGACGAAGAGGTTGCACTTGATGAAACACCAATTTTTTGGCATGTGGTGAATGCATATCAGTGCTCGCAAGTAATCTCAAAGACAATCACCAAAAATCAACCCCAAAAGAAACATGATCATTACAGTCTTAGGAGTAAAGGGGCTCCCCCTACACTTGGGGAGATGTAGGAGAAGGTGAAATTGTTGATAAAGAAGGCCGATCCACTAGGCGCCTCAAATCAACAAACACGTAGCAAGTCCAGGAATAAAGCAACGGATAAAAGTACATCCATGAGCAACAAGTTATGAAACACTCCACTGGACAACACGAACATATGTTACACCGCAGACACCTCGGTAAGTATACCACATCTATACTACAACATAGTTGATGACATGAAGAAAACTTGAGCGAACATCAGTTTGTTTGAGTTAGTGAGATATCTTGTTATGCAGAATGGAATAGACAACAATAGACAACACAACCTCTACTAGCAAGGGAGCAGGCACACCTCTCAGATCGGTATCCACTATGCTCAATACATTCTGGATAGAAGAAGAAAACTCTGGTTTCCCTCCATTCCTACTTGTATTTGAAGTCTTTAACTACAATGTTCACAACTTCTTGGTTGATTCTACCGTGGCAGCTAACGTCATGCCACTCTCCATTGCTAAGAATATCAATGCACAATGGAGCGAAAAATATGCAAGAATCATCCAACTTGATTGAACATCGGTGCAATCCATTGGTGAACTATGAGACATGATCTTCCGACTATCTCATGATAGTCGAGTCCACCAATGCATTAACATAGTTGTTGTGGACATATCAGAAGCATATGGTCGGCTACTCAGCAAAGACTAGTCGAGCAAGCTGGATGGATATTTTTCCATTGACTAGTCTCACATGTGGCTTCCATACAAGGGCAAATGCAACCAAATCCTAGTGTTATCCAAGAGGCACATGAAACAAAATGCCACTCCCCTTAATGGAGAGAATGAACCATTGGCCTTTGCAATACTCATGTTTGGAAATTACCTACTGGAAACAACATTGGAGTGTTATCCTACATGACCAGCTCCAACCTCATCAGACATGCAGTTGGGACTCCCTTCTTTCCCAACTGATGGTAATGAAACTTGTACAATTTATTTTTCTAATATTAACTATAGTAGCAGCAATAGTAGTAGTAGTAGTACTAGAATTCCAAATGGTCCATGTACAGATGAGTTGTGGGCCATGTGTCTTGACGAATCCGAAACACATGATGGCTCAAGGACTGAGTGTATCTCAGTCGTCTAAAACAATAGACAATGCATGATTTTGAGCTGATTGAAGTTCGAATGCACAAACAACGATGCTGAGTATGAAGCTATCATGCTGAACACATAGAAGACCACCGCTACGAATGAACAAAGCATCCTGGGAACCTATCATGATTTGAATATGGCCAACCTCGATGCAAGCTACACACCGTAGCAACAACAAATCTTTGACCGCTTGACCAAACAGTATTGGGATGGGTCTGCACAGGTAGATGATGATATGAGTACACATCACACGTGATCAATCCAACATGAGATTCCAGGTAAAGGAGGAGACAATCCATTGCAGTGAAGACCAGGTAACGCATACATGTTGTTTACACTCCTTTTATAGAAAAAATTGACTAACATTTTGGGTGATTGGACTACTTGCACAATTCGTCATCATACTTGGTTTTCTAGTTTAAATCCCACACATAAAAAATCCAAGAAAATCTGCTTATGCATTGACTTCATAAACTTGAACCATTCTTGGAATAAAAACAACTACCCTGTGCCATCATCCGAGCCCAAATTGCACACAGTACTTGAAACAATGGCGTTGTCTTCAGTTAAAGGTATTTTGGAATTCCACTAGGTTTTGGTCGTGGAGTCTGGTGGAATTGCACTGGTCTATGAGATGCTTGGTCCACACACATATCAATCGCAATCACTTGATGGGAGTATTGACAACCTTTTTGTCAATGGCCAATATCTCAAGCATTAACTCTAATAGGTTGGGTTGCACCTATGTCATGTACATAGTTTGCTTGTTGCTTGTTGTTTTCATCTTGTTTGTTTTTCTTATTATCTTTGTTTTGCTTTGTTTGATTTTGCTTACATTTTTGTTCATGTTCGTTTTGTTTTTTTGATATATTACTATTTTTGTTTCCGAAAATAAGTGCTGCCAACTACTACGTTCTGGCTTTTGAATAGAGTATGTGGCTGAATTTTGAGGAAACTTGTGACACTGTAACACTTGGCCAGTTTTTTGTCTTCCTTATTTGTGCTTGGTTTTAACCTTTAGCTGATGAAGTCTTGAGAGAAAATATGAACCATCTGCAAGGGAAGTTTTGGTCCAACTGTGAACCTATGTCTGCACTAGGAAGCCCCATGCCTGTACTCAGCCTTCGGCTTTATGTGTTGAAGCTCATCCAACTATTAGAAATAGAGAAGGGGAAACCTAAACGAGAAAACATATGTTAGAGGTCATACATGCTTCTCTGAAGGAACAACCTCTTTTTCTCTCAATATGTCCGGATCCGTCTTCCGCCACAAAAATAAATAAGTGTATATGCACAGTCCTTTTCAAAAATATAGAGGCTAAAGAAGAGAATGGCTTCCTGTGCAGAGAGGTGAAGCATGCAACTCCATCAGGGTACTGTCTAGGCCTGCTCACAGCAGAGCAACACTAGAGATGAAAACTTATACTCTGAAAAAATTCAACTCGCGAGTTAAATTACCCTTCTTGGATGCAAAACACTGAGATCTAAGTTGAACTTTTGATTGTGTTTGACTGAGTTGTCAAAGGGTGAACCATGTATGTCCATGGGGTAAGTGGGGAAGTTGAAGTAACCTGCACAACGATTCAATACCCCCAAAAAGACCAAGGCCGTGTGATAGAAATGAACCAAAACAAAGAAGCTGGAGTTCCACCAGTGTGTCACCAAGTGTTGTAGTGGCTACAACCACCCTTCAAAATTTTGGTCTACATCAATTTTAGAGGCTCCCTTGGGAGTTTCACTTGATGACTGCACACATTTGGGTTCACTCCATGAGCTTGTGTGAGTCCTTGCTATTGGGCCGCTAATTTTCCATTATTATTATCACTTTTTAATGACTATTTAACCCATTTCTACCATTCTGTATCATGTCATTTATCATAATTTATCATATAATTCCATTTTATAATTATTTATGATTTTATGGATAAATATTATTTTTCTCTTTTATTTTTAATAAATTGATGATTATTATGCATGATTTTACCAATGATGGTTTATTAATGGATTTGTTGTAACACCACTCATGATTTTAGCCTCCAAGGACTTTTCTAGATTGCAAATTTGAGCTCCAACTCACAATTAATTATTCCAACTCAGAAATTCGTTGGAATAAGAAATGACAGTTTTGCATTGGATGTTTCGGACAAATGAAGGAGAATCTAGAAAATCCGAAACATGGGTTTTGTCCAGAACGGACCGAGTTAAGAGAAACGGGAGGTTCTTCAAATGCGATTTTCTCAGATATGCTGTTGCAGCCATTTTCCAAATTCTTCCTATTGCAATACCAAATTCGACTTGTTCTTGCTGAATGTTGATGGAAGGATCCTTCAGATATGATCTTGTTGATCAATTTATTTTGTATAATCCAAATTTGTAATGGATTGTAATTATCTTTGTTGTAACTTCCCTTTACTCTCTGTGTATTTAAATGAAAACAGAGATCAATAAGAATGAGAATTAGAGGAGAATTAGAGGATAGTTGGGAGATAATTAGGATATACGACATGGACAATTATTAGATAGGATGTAGGAGAATAGATAAGAGATGAGAGGATGAACAATTGTTGAATTTGAGGCAAAGCCAATAGCTTCATTATGTTGTAATTATTTCACTCATATGTTTTAATGAAGGAATTTATCCATTGAGTTCTACATCCGTTATTTGTAATCTGATTTGAGTTTCTTCTCAAGGCGGAACTGAGTCTTGGGAAGTTGGGTCCACTACCTTGGATGAAGTGCTGCCTTGAAAATCTACAATATTTTAGTTGTGTGCTTTTTTATTTGAATTTCAATTGTCATTCCTTAAAGTAGATTTATTTTCTTTTAACTAATTTGTTGTTTGCTGCATTTTTCAGATTTGTTGTTTCCTGCAACTTGTAGATTTCATTTGATTTTTTGCTCTAGATTAGCATTTGAATTCTGTTGAGTGAAATAGCTTAAATTTCCAATTCAATGAGGTGTGATTTAATCTAGCAATGATTCAAGTTGTGTGATTAGCATAATTATTTTTCCTATCATTTACTTTCTTGTTTTTAATTTTAGTTTTATTATTCAAGTCTTACATTTTATTTCTTAGTAAATGAACTTGATAGTAGAGAGCACAATCATATAGAACGAGTGTTAGCTATTGGTATTGTTATGCATATATTTTTCTGATTGCCTTGAAATAAAAAGACACTCCTCGGGTTGATAATTAATGTCTAAGAGATTAGTTGTTTTATTCGTTTATTAAGCAATTAATTCTACCCAACAGTTTGGCATCGTTGCTGGGGAGACAATCAAATTTCATTACCAGACTAATATCTGGTTGTAGATGGATACTTGACTTCGTGAGAGGTGTTTATTGAAGACGGGAGGTAAGAACCTACGTGTGCATCCTGGGGAACTAGTGATGGGTCTACCCTCAGTAGTCAGGCTTAGGTCATATAGCCTGCACTGATAGAAATAGGAATTTTAGAGGTATAATTTTGAAAAAATCTCATAATTCCACTCGAGTGGTGATGTAAGCACCACCCATTTCACTAACCAATTGACAGGAACATTTGAAGGGGAAGCCTCAAAGCAACACATGAAGAATATCTTCTATTTTTGTAAGAAATGTTTCACATTGCTACTTTTGAATTCCATATCAAAGATCTAAGAGGAGTGACACAAATGCACATAATTCCCCCATATTCTCTATCAAATTTTCATGGTTTGGCAAAGGAAGACTCAGATACATTTTTATTTGAGTTTGAATTACTTTGTAGAGGATATGATTATTGTACTAATGATCAAAGTTTGAAAGTGTTTCCTCTTACTCTAAAAGGAGTAGCTCTCTGATGGTTCATGAGCCTTGGTGGGAACTGCATCCAAACATGGGAGGACACGAAGAACATATTCTTGAAGAATTACCAAGACTATTGCAAGGCTGGTGAAGATATTTTCAATATGATACAAGGAAAAGATGAAAGCTTAGAGGACTATGTAAAGCGATTTCATTACAACCTTCAAAAATCAAAGCATAAGCATATGAAAAAAGAGGTCTTAAAAACACTCATTCTTAAAGGAATCAAAGATGAATTTTTAGAACTCTTAAATCTAATGGGAAGAGGTGATGTTTTTTAGTTATCATATGATGATGTTTGTGAATTATGCATAAGGTATTCAAGAGGAATCTTTACGTCTGGTAAGAATTATAGAGAAGTGTCTTCTTTCTTTTCCAAATCTACTACAAGAACAAGAGATATAGGAGTTGAAATCAATGATTTATTTGAACATTTTAAAATTGATTTTATTAGCTCTCTAAATTCACAATTGGATTTTTTGTAGGTTCAAAAAAATCAAGAAATTGAAGAAGGGTTTTTCCCTCATTGCCAAAAGGAGCATCCCATAGATAGTCACTCTTCCTTATCTAGGATGGAAGTAGCATATCAAAGAGATGGGGAAGCTGCAACAAGGTCAAAAACATGGAAATCGCAGGCTACATGTATGGTTCAAAACACTTCCTCTCCATTTTCTTACTTGCATAATCCATTATGGAATACTCGTGTTAGGGCATCCATCTCAATCTCAACAGAATCCCCACCAATCTTGTCTACAAGTTTAGCATGGTTCGTCTTATGCTTACATGAATAATCTCCCACATCTTGTATCACAAACACATCATCCATATTCTTTTCCATATTTTCAGCAACATCCTGCTTGTCTATCAAAACCCCCCGCACAACCCAATCAACCACATCATCAAAATGCTTCATGCCCTACACAATTTGCTGCTCAACTCATTCCACACCCTCATCATAATAAACCAGTACAACATGCTTAGAGTGTTGAACTATAAAATTTACCTACCCTTCCCACCCATTCTATCCTACATGCACCATTGCAAAAAACTTAGATTGAGATTGGGAATGTTTCAAATCCAAAAATTGTAGAAGTTATGAAAGAAAATGAGGTTTCTTCTAGCCTGCATCAACAAGCCATTTTAAAAACTCAAGAACTTCATGATATGATAGCTATGGAAATTAAGAAAGTAAAGGATATATTGAATATTGGTTTCAATCCATCATTTGTTTGCAGCATCACTCCATTCTTCAACAATTTTTGGCACCATCTTTTCAAGGGAAGTTGGCTTCTCATACCCTACTATTTATTAACATACATTTTTCAAATTTGGGTATGTACATACTAGAGGCCTTATTTCGAAAATGGCTCCAATGGAAGTACTCTTATACGTAAGCATATTCAATTTTCAAAGAAGAGTAGGTTAGTGTAGAAAATAAATAAATAAGGACATAAATAAATACATTTTTATTATTATGCAAAAATAGTTGTTTTTGTTGCAACATGCTATGGAAATCAACATCGATGATAAATGTTTTAATTTATTTATGTATATAGATGAATTATAATGAAATTAATATTTCTACAAATTCTCATATTTATTTTTATCACCAATTTGGAAAAACTGCTTGAATATCATATTTTTTTTGGCTTGCGGGCTTGATGAAAGTTCTGAAAACACAGTCAGGACAGTCATGTTTTGAGGGACCAAAAGCGAATATTTTAAAAACCTGTTTCTATCCTAAGTAGCCCTTGATGACTACTTTCCAAACCAATTTGAATCATTCCATTTTGATTTGAAACGAAAAAGTTATAACCAAAACATTGATAGGGCATCTAGTAGGCAACTTAGGAACATAGTTGGGACAATTAGTTTTTGGAGGCCTAAATGACTATATTTTTAAGACCTATTTCTATGGTATATTCCTCTATGAATATAATTTATTTGTGTATGTAGATGCACTATAATAAAAATAATAGTTCTACAAACACTCATATTCATTTTTATCACCAATTTGGAAAAACTACTTGAATATCATATTTTTTGGCTTGTGGGCTTGATGAAAGTTTTGACAACATAGTCAGGAAATTCATGTTTTGGGGGACCAAAAGTGATTATTTTAAGAACCTTTTTCTATCCTAAGTAGCCCTTGATGACTACTTTCAAACCCAACTTGAATTACTCCATTTGGATTTGAAATAAAAAGGTTATAACCAAAACATTGACACTGCGTCTAGTAGGCAGTTCAAGGACAGAGTTGGGATAGTTAATTTTTGGAGGCCTAAATGACTATATTTTTAAAACCTATTTATATGGTACATTCCTCTATGAATATAGTTTACAAGGAAATTTTAATCACTTGATTTCGATATCGTATGAGAAAGTAATGACCCAAATACCGATTTTCTATCCTAAATTAGCACTCTCAAAACTTTGTTTTTCCAATTGTTCATTAACGTATTTTACCCATAAATTATTCTTGTCTTAAAAAATTGTTTCTATTGGAGATAAATAAATGAATCTAATTTCATTTCCAACTTGAATTAGCTCAATCCATCATCAAACGAAAAAACTATACTTAAAATATCAACTATTGGCACAAGCTGGGAAATATAAATGAGTATGTTATGCAGGTAATTCTAAGTAAAATTGAAATATCATATCATGGAATTTTTAAAACCTATTTCTATTAGAGATATCCTCTGAATTCAATTTCATTTGGCTTTGGAATCACTCAGATCGGACGAGAAACAAATAAGTTATGATTAAAACATTGCAGGTTAGCATTATTAGTCACTGCTCTCCCGCAGGTAATAAATTAATTTTACCTTGTTATTTTCTCCATGGATTTGTTTTACGTATTAATTACATGTTATTTATTTGCATAATTCTTGGATTAAGGGAGCCCGATCACCTCTCTTTTTCCATGATTTAATGTTTTGTTGCAGGTAGACACTCGTTTTTTTGCAGGTCCTAGGAGAATAAAGAAGGTCAATTTATGAACGAGCAATTCTAGATTTTTTTTAATGAAACAAGGACATCTCATCCAATTCATTACCTGATAGATCATAACTGAAGAAATGGAGAATTGATTTCCATTTGAAGATTCATGTCACTACTGCCAAACCATTTTTCCAAGAGATTATTTTTTTCCATTGGCAAATTGACATTCCCTTAGGAAATAACATCATAGTTGTTGTAATTTAATTAATTAATTGTTTTTAAATAAAGTGTCATTTATTTTCTGATTTCTTTTATGTTTTTGTGTTTCAGGTGTTTCTTCCTTCAAAGTTATAGTTTCTAATTCGTTGGTGATTGAACAACACTTTTGTGTGTCTTATTTTCGCTGTTCAAACGATCGAACGATTGCTGTTCAATCGATTGAACAACACTTTTGTGTGTTTCATTTTTGTTTTTCAAAAGATTGAATGATTGCTATTCAATCAATTCAACAACACTTTTGTGTGTTTTATTTCTGTTTTTCAAATGATTCAACGATTGCTATTGAATCAATTGAACAACACTTTTGCGTGTTTTATTTTTGTTGTTCAAAGGATTGAATGGTTGTTGTTCAATAAATTTAACAACACTTTTGCATGTTTTGTTTTTGTTTTTCAAATGATTGAATGATTGCTCTTCAATCAAATGAACATCCCTTTTGCATGTTTTTTTGATGTTCAAATAATTGAATGATTACTGTTCAATCAATTAAACAACACTTTTGCATGTTTTATTTTTGCTGTTCAAATGATTAAACGATTGTTGTTTAATCAATTGAACAACACTTTTGCGTGTTTTTGTTGTTCAATCAATTATACAACATGTTTTATTTTTGTTGTTCAAATGATTGAATGATTGCTATTCAATCAATTGAACAACACTTTTCCGTGCTTTTTCTATTCAAATGATTGAATGATTGTTGTTCAATCAATTGAACAACACTTTTGCATGTTTTATTTTTGCTGTTCAAATGATTGAATGATTGCTATTCAATCAATTGAACAACACTTTTCCGTGCTTTTGCTATTCAAATGATTGAATGATTGTTGTTCAATCAATTGAACAACACTTTTGCATGTTTTATTTTTGTTGTTCAAATGATTGAATGATTGTTGATCAATCGATCGATTGAACAAAAATTTTGCATGTTTTATTTTTGTTGTTCAAAGGATTGAACGATTGTTGTTCAATCAATTGAACAACACATTTGCATGTTTTATTTTTGCTATTCAAATGATTGAATGATTGTTGTTCAATTAATTGAACAACATTTTTGTTTGTTTTATTTTTATTGTTCAAAGGATTGAATGATTGTTGTTCAATCAATTGAATATCACTTTTGTATGTTTTATTTTTGCTGTTCAAATGATTGAACGATTTCTATTCAATCAATTAAACAACACTTTTGCGTGTTTTTGATATTCAAATGATTGAACGATTGTTGTTCAATCAATTGAACAACACTTTTGGGTGTTTTATTTTTGTTGTTCAAATGATTGAATGATTGTTGTTCAATCGATTGAACAACACTTTTGCGTGTTTTAATTTCGCTATTCAAATGATTGAACGATTGTTGTTCAATCAATTGAACAACACTTTTGCATTTTTTACTTTTGTTGTTCAAATGATTGAACACTTGCTGTTCAATAAATTGAATACCACTTTTGTGTGTTTTATTTTTGTTGTTCAAAGGATCGAACGATTGTTGTTCAATCAATTGAACAACACTTTTGCATGTTTTATTTTGTTGTTCAAATGATTGAACAATTTCTGTTCAATCAATTGAACAACACTTTTGCGTATTTTATTTTTGTTGTTCAATGGATTGAACAATTGTCGTTTAATCAATTAAAAAACACTTTTGCATGTTTTTGCTTTTCAAATGATTGAACAATTGCTGTTCAATAAATTGAACAACACTTTTTCATGTTTTATTTTTGTTGTTCAAATGATTGAACGATTGTTATTCAATCAATTGAACAACACTTTTGCGTGTTTTATTTTTGTTGTTCAAATGATTAAACGATTGTTGTTCAATCGATTGAACAACACTTTTGCGTGTTTTATTTTAGCTATTCAAATGATTAAATGATTGTTGTTCAATTAATTGAACAACACTTTTGCATGTTTTATTTTTGTTGTTCAAATGATTGAACGATTGTTGTTCAATCAATTGAACAACACTTTTGTTTGTTTTTTTTGTTCAAATGATTAAACGATTGTTGTTCAATTAATTGAACAACACTTTTGTTTGTTATATTTTCTCTTTTCAATCAATTGAACAACACTTTTGCGTGTTTTTGTTGTTCAAGTGATTGAACGATTTTTGTTCAATCAATTGAACAACACTTTTGTGTGTTTTATTTTTGTTATTCAAATGATGGAACGATGTTGCTCAACCAATTGAATGAAACTTTTGCATGTTTTATTTTTGTTATTCAAATGATTGAATGATTGTTGTTCAATCAATTGAACAACACTTTTGCATGTTTTATTTTTTCTATTCAAATGATTGAACGATTTTTGTTTAATCAATTGAACAACACTTTTGCGTGTTTTTGCTGTTTAAATGGTTGAACGATTGTTGTTCAATCAATTGAACAACACTTTTGCGTGTTTTGTTTTTGTTATTCAAATGATTGGACAACTATTGTTCAATCGATTGAACAACACTTTTGTGAGTTTTATTTTTATTGTTCAAATAATTGAACAATTGCCATTCAATCAATTGAACAACACTTTTGCGTGTTTTATTTTTGTTGTTCAATCAATTGAACAACGCTTTTGCATGTTTTATTTTTGTTGTTCAAAGGATTGAACGATTGTTATTCAATCAATTGAACGACACTTTTGTGTATTTATTCTATTCAAATGATTGAACGATTGTTGTTCAATCAATTGAACAACACTTTTGCGTGTTTTATTTTTTTTGTTTAAATGATTGAACGATTGTTGTTTAATCAGTTAAACAATACTTTTGCGTGTTTATTTTTCTATTCAAATGATTGAACGATTATTGTTCAATCAATTGAACAACACTTTCGTGTGTTTTATTTTGTTGTTCAATTGATTGAACGATTGTTGTTGGATCAATTGAACAACACTTTTTGCATTTTTGTAGGAATAATTGTGATTTGTCTTTATTGTTTCATTGCCAGTCATTTTATGATTTTTTTTCTCTTTTATGTTTTGAATAAAAAAACCATCTGGTTGAATTTGTGCCTAAGATAAAGAAAAACAGTAATATTAATACCATTATGACTTACAAAACCTTTTGATGGTTATCTTTATTCCAAAGCTAACATCGTGCACCTATATAATGACTGATCGAATATTCTCTCTTTGAAAACATCATAAAATGATTTATTATTATAATACCATGCTTGTTTATATTTTACACTTTCAAAAGGATAAATCCCTGTGATATGATAATATGGGAGAAAAGCATAATTTTTATTGGCATTCCTTTTCTTCTTACTTTATCCCTGACACTTAAGGAGTAAATGAGTTTCCCTCTCTTTACAATAAAATGATTAAAATATAAAAATATGAAAATGTAACAAGCATTGTCTTAAAGAGAATAGGGGTCTCATCACGAGCCAACCTACCATGATCATAAGGGTGTAACAGGTGACATTCCATTATAGCCACCACACCAAGCTAATGACCTTCTTGATAATTAAAACTGTCAGAAGGATAGGGGGTTTCATCACAAGCCAGCCTGATCACTTTGTTATATCCTAGTGAGTGACACTATGATTATCTGGTTACCATGATAGCATAGTGGTCTCTTTATAGCAATAAAAAATAGAAAACCATCTTAATACTAAATGGAGGACTCTGGCTCATTTTGGGGGTTAAAAAGCAACCCTGTCAAGGCTATGAGCGCCTATTGGAAGTAGTGGCTCTACTTGTGGTATTGAAGTACTATGTTACACTGCTAAATACTCTCTATCCTATTACCCCTTATGGATTCATTTCTAAAGGATAATTTACCATTTGAACAACATTTATAATTCAATTAGCCAACATGCATGGTAAACTATATCTTTATACACATTATATCATTATTGTCCAATCACTCTACCACAGGTCATTAACATTTATCGTCGGTCATGCTTTCTTCATATTTTTCTACTTAAGGTAAATACCTATTTACATAATGATCTAAATCCCTGTTTTATTTTATGGGTATTTCACATCTTTTGACCTGTACTTCTTTGATTTCTTTTGCTATATTTACACCACTTTGATTGATTTTCCTGCTGCATTTATGAATCCTCAACATCCTTTCCTTTTTCCTATTCTTTATGGTCATGGACGTCCTTTTCTAATTTGAGAGGGGAAGATATGCATTATGGAATAGCGTGTGTAATAATTACCGAACTCTGCCATAACTTGTTGACTTGACAAAATATTATTATTGCATTTATATAAAGGTTTTATCTGATTGAAATTTTTGCATGCAACTTATCTGTTGCTGTTCAAAACTAAAACTATGGATTCAAGAAAATTGCATACAGAGTAGTGAATTGTTTACAGGAGAACAACAAGTATGAGAGGCAACTCTATTCACAACGAGTCCACACTATTGCAACTAATAGAAGAGGCTCGAGCAACTCGCAGACACGATGTCCTTGCATGGTTTCCACCTTTTGCATCACTTTCAGCATTAGCTCAGCCTACATTAGCTTCAAGAAATAATTGTTCATACATGTCATTCCACATTTTTCCAGAGGTAAAACTTGAGGTAAAATAACATAAGTTTCTGATTTATTAAATGTTTAGGAGAATTTCATGAACATCCATTGAGCATCATTTATTAGCATTCATTCCACATCTTTACCACTTCCCATTTTTCAGAGACCTAGAAGCTTTCAGTTTGGGGGAGTGTTAATTTCATTCATTTATTTATTATTATCATGTCATCATCCATTGATCTACTTATTCATTCTCAAAACCTCTCTTATTCCATGTTGTTTTACACCAAGCATAGATTTCAACCACAATTGTAGCAACCACCTCAATTTGTTTTCTAGTATTGCATGAGGGCATGCTAATTCTCTAGTTTGGGGGAGGAATTGCTACACATGATGGTTGTTTTCTACTTTCTTTCTCATTTAAGGCATACAATTTCATTTTTATACAGTGCAGAAATTGATTTGCATAGATCTTTAAAACTATGAACTGAATTCTTGTAATTTTTGGACAACAAAGAAGTATCATTAAAATACACAAACCCAGAAAAGTTCAAGTTAAATTAGTTTGTAAAATTTCAGAAATCACCCACTATCACCTACAACTATTTTTCTTATATCTCATGCCCCGTGCATCAAAATGATATGATTTTTCGAGCATTAATAGAGTAGAAATCTTCTTGCCAAATTTCAGCAAAATTTGGTTTGTAGTTTTTTTGGCTAATAAAGTTTGTTGTTACTTATATCATATTCTGCTACAACTTCATATACATATGGTTGAAAGTCAATGTGAAAATTGTTATGCCTTCATCAACATTGCTAAAATTGAATATTCATTAATTGAGGAAGAACTCATTTATTCCATCACTTTCATGACTTGGGATGAACATTTCTTATAACTTCGTTAATATAGAGGCTTTGGGGTTGCATGAGGACATGCAACATATTCAGTTTGGGGATATGTTGGGCCGCTAATTTTTCATTATTATTATCACTTTTTAACACCTATTTCACCCATTTTTACCATTCTTTATCACGTCATTTATCATAATTTATCATATAATTCTATTTTATAATTATTTATGCTCTTATGGATAAATACATTATTTTTCTCCTTTATTTTTAATAAATTGATGATTATTATGCATGATTTTATCAATGATAGTTTATTAATGGATTTGTTGTAACATCACTCATGATTTTAGCTTGCAAGATCTTTAACAGATTGCAAATTTGATTTCCAACTAACAATTAAATATTCCAACTCAGAAATTCATTGGAATAAGAAGTGATATTTTTTCATTGGAAGTTTCAGACAAATGAAGGAGAATCTAGAAAATCCAAAACATGGGTTTTGTCTAGAACGGACCGAGTTAGTTTTATGATGAACATTTTTCTAGAATTCAATTTGTATTAAGAGAAATGGGAGGTTCTTTGAAGACGCTTTTCTCAGATTTGCGGTTGTGGCCGTTTTCCAAATTCTTCCAGTTGCAATACCAAATTCGACTTATTCCTGCTGAATGTTGATGGAAAGATTTTTCAGATATGATCTTGTTGATCAATTTTTTTTTGTATAATCCAAATTTGTAATGGAAATTATTTTCTAATCATCTTTGTTGTAACTTCCCTTTACTCTCTGTGTATTTTAATGAAAACAAAGATCAATAAGAAGGAGAATTAGAGAATAATTTGAAGATAATTAGCAGATAGGAGATGAACAATTATTAGATAAGATCTAGGAGAATGGATAAGAGATAAGAGATGAGAGGATGAACAATTTTTGAATTTGAGGCAAAGCCAAGAGCTTCATTATGTTATAATTATTTCTCTCATATGTTTTAATGAAGGAAGTTATCCATTGAGTTCTACATCCGTTATTTGTAATCTGATCTGAGTTTCTTCTCGAGGCGGAATTGAGTCTGTGGTAGTTGGGCCCACTACCTTAGATGAGGTGTTGTCTTGAACATATACAGTAGTTGAGCTGTGTGTTTGTTGATTTGAATTTCAATTGTGATTCCTTAAAGTAGATTTATTTATTTTTTAACTAATTTTTGTTTGTGCATTTTTCAAATTTGTTGTTTCCTGCAACTTGTAGATTTCATTTTATTCGTCGCTCTAGATTAGCATTTGAATTTTGTTGAGTGCAATAGCTTAAATTTCCAATTCAATGAGGTGTGATTTAACAATGATTCAAGTTGTGTGATTAGCATAATTGTTTTTCTTGTCATTTACTTTCTTCTTTTTAATTCTAGTTTTATTATTCAAGTCTTACATTTTATTTCTTGGTAAATGAGCTTGATAGTAGAGAGAAAAATCATACAGAACTAGTGTTAGTTGTTGGTATTGTTATGCATATATTTTTATGATTTCCTTGAAATAAAAAGACACTCCTTGGGTCGATAATTAATGTCTAAGAGTTTAGTTGTTTTATTCATTTATTAAGCAATTAATTTTACCCAACACTTACATTTGTCTTTCTTATTCATTTCATTCCAGTTTCTGCATGCTAGTGTCTAATTCATGCTTGCAACCATGTTCTGGTTATTCTCAAAGTCTTCGCTTCATATGTGCTTGCTATGTTCACTATGTAAGCATCTGTCGCACTCACACATGGAGTCACATTCACCGTCGCGCAAGAGTCGTATCGATCAATAAATGGACAATCACGAGTGTCGCACTTGTCACTTACACCATTGGTTAGTCATGTTGAACATTTGTGTGTGGATGGTTTGAGTCATTTCATCTTCGAGTCATGTCAGTGTGTGCTTGTATGATCACCTATGCATCTTTCGATCATTCACACACTTAGTCATTTTGCTGAGGTTCCGATGACCAACCTCTCTATATCCAGACCATCACCCCGCCATCGACTCGATTGAATGTTAGCTAGAACAATGCAGAAGCTCCATGCTAGTATTTTCAAGTTGCGCTACCCACAAGCAATCCAATCAACTCTCATGCTGGCCCCCCAGACAATTGGACCCGACAGTCACCGCAGGACCGACTCCCCTCAAAAATTGCACAAAGGCCACTAACCTTACTCACTCAGCTAACTAAGGAAATTGTACATACAAGTTGAACAAACACCAAGTCCTCGTCCTTGTCTCTCTCAAAATATTGTGTAGTTTTCCTAGTCAGTCATCTTGAAATTCGATCCACTGCTCATCTTGGAAATTTCATAGTTTTCATGAGCATACCTTTGGTTGCCCAACAGTCATCTCAACTTAGAAATTGGAAATTTCATAGAGATGATTAGAAGGTCGGCCTCCCAACCTCAATTTTGTTTTCCCTATCAACAGCTCCTAGTAGCAGACTGTCAGTTCCCTCGAGGAATTGCGCAGTTTATGTTTCCAGTTTCTGAGCAGCCAACTACTAGTTCCCTCTGGGAATTATGCAATGTTAGCTACCAGTGACCCCAGTAGCCAACTGCTAATTCCCTCTAGGAATTATGTAGTTTTGGCTGCCATTCTCCCCAACAATTCCTCCCAAAAACTATGCAATCCCTGCCTCCTAACTCTCTTTATAGCCCAACCTGATTCCTCTAGAAAATTGCACAAAATTTGGCCTTCCATCCCCTATTTCCCACTTGTTTCAGAAACTGCACATATCCTACCTACCTTTCCTTCCTGTAGCCCAGACTGTCCTTCCCAACATTGGTGCAATTTTTCCTTCAAATTGAGCCAGACCTCAAAGACAGTCACTGTTGACTTGGACTATCCATCTCCATCACTTAGTGACTCTTGCGCATTTTTCATCAGCAGTGCCTAGAGTCATCATCTCGCTTCACAACCCTGCTTCCTCTCCCAGTCACCTGCATCCGAAATGATCATGTGTTATGGTAGACTACGAGGTTTTGGATTTGATGTCGTCTCGTCATGATTGACATCAAGTATAGGTACACCAAAAAAAATGGCAAGACTATGAAAGGGATGAATGAAGGGAAAACATGCAGAAGGACAGGTTCACCAACGAACGAACTAATGATGCATGCGAAGAGATGTGCTCACCAACAAACAAACGAAAAAACATGCACCTTCGTCAACAGATGAGCCTGTGAAGCCTTCCAACATGCAAGCAAGGATCAACATGCCAAAGCTTCATCAAGTGAACCAAGGACCATCAAAGACTCTGCACACTTCGCAATGCAGAGGTAATGCTATGATACACCATGAAGACATCCATCACCCATCAACACTGTAGGTCGACATGGATTCCAACAACAACATGAATGTATCGGCATTGTCATGTCGATTCATGTCATGAGTCATGTCACCCACATATCTACTACGGGCTATGTTTTCAATCAAGGTGATGTAACATGGAAGTCCAAGAGACCCACTTGTTGAACAAAAATTCATGTAAGTCGAAAAGTCATGGAAGTCAAATGGTCATGAGGGTAATTGAACAACCACAAGGGTCAATTTCACCCTTGGCTATAAATACCCCCTCGTTTGTACATGCAAAGGAATTTTCACCTCAACTCCTCCAACATAGCCAAGAGAGTCTGTAATATTTTACTTGAGGAGTAAGTAGTGGCTCCAACACCCCATACTCAGGGTTAGTGATGTATGGTGTAACGATGTGTATTGGAAATTTCTCTTAGTCAAGAAACCTGCTAATAGGCCAACACGTTTTCACACATGTATTGTAATTGTTGTAAGACTAATCTTTAACACTTGTCATGCATGTTTCTTTAACTTGTGTTGTACATCTGAACTATTTCACTTGTTGTAATACATAATCTATTAATGGAAATGTGTTGTACATGTTGTTAACGCTATCTCGTCCATGTAGACTACACTCTCGGGCACCAGACAGACCTCTCACATAAAAATTGTTGTAACAATTGTTGCACTTGTTTGAATTCATCCGTGAGTTTTGTACATGTTATCTTACATTGTGTGTTGTGACTATCGCATCTATGTGGACTGCTCCTATGGAAGTTGTGCATATCATGTTGTATTGTGTGTTCCTAGTTTACTTTGGACTTCGTCCCAACCAACTTGGGACTCACTCCCACCCTCTCCATCTACAGTGAAAGAACCATTGACACAAGTGACACTTACACTCACTAGGCACATGAACCTCACTTCTCGAAGACAAGGTAGACCACTTTCCTATGCTGACAAGTAGGAGTTGAGTCAAATCCTTAAGACAATGGCAATTGGGCCATCATATTGGATGGGAATCCCAAACCAAATGGTGTGATGTGTAATTGGGACTTCATACCAGGGTGATCCCTTGAATGTTGGAGGGTCCAGTGCCCTCAACAGGTCCACACATGGCTTCTTCCTTGTGAATGCTTCTTCAGGTGTCATATTCTCAAGGATATTATGAGGAATTCTATTTTGTATATAAACCACTATTATAGTTGCTTCACACCATAGAAAGTTTGGAAGATCTTGATCAAATATCATAATTTGTATACATTGTTTAATTGTTCTATTTTTCCTTTCTTCCAGTCTATTTTGTTCGATATTATAGGGAACAATGAGCTCCCTGTTAATACTTTCTTATTTATAAGATGCAACAAATTTTTTTGAAGTGTATTCCCCACCATTCTCAGATCTCAAGGTATTTATATTTCTTTCGGTCAAGGCCTCCACTTAAAATATAAACTCCTTGAACTTATCAAATACTTCGTCCTTTGTCTTAAGAAGGTAGAGCCATATTTTTCTAGAGTGATCATAAATGAAGGTCACATAATAAGGATAGCCTCCCAGTGATTTGTTAGACTAATAGACATAGACCCACACACATCAGAATGAATGAGGTCTAATTTTTATTTAGACCTTATATCACTACTTGTGGAAGGATTCCTTGTATTCTTTGCCAAAGCACATCCCTTACTTACTCCTTCACGATATTCCTTGACGTTAGGGATTCCATTTACCATTTTATTTAGAGAGGGAATGAACTTGTAGTGTATATGCCCATATCTTCTATGCCATAGTTTGATAGGATTGATTTCCATGTGAAATAGGGCTTGGGGATATGGTGTTATAACTCTATATAGCCTTCCTTCACAAACTCCAATAACCTTTGCTTTTTTTAATGCTTGTATCCTTTCCCTAAACCAAGAATTTACCGTCTACAAATGCAAACTTATCTCCTTTATCTTGTAGATAAGAAATTGAAAGTAAATTATTTTTCAAACTTGGAACAAAGAGTATATTGTTGAGGTGTATCTTTGCTCCATTTTGTAGCTTCAAAGATGTAGATCCAAGACCCTTGAATGCATAACTATTGTTGTCTCCTAGCTCCACTGCATGAGATGATTGTTCCTTTAATAGAGTATGAAGTTTTTTGCTTTCTCCTATCACATGTCTTGATTCTCCACTATCAATGATCCATGCATTCTCATCATCAAGAGTACTTGTAAGTTCAACCAATAACCCTTCATTTTTGAGTTTCTGAGATAAGTTGTAGATGATCCTTCTAATCCACCTTCTTGCAATTCTTATGATATTTAACACCATATTCAATTAACTTGTCATAGAGGGAGTATCCTTCCTTTTGAAGCTAACAAAGTGATCTCCAACCTTTTTCAACCTTAGCTCTGATACCATGTTGAGAAATTAATGCTAGTAGTAATTAGGGATTGATTTCTCTTCTTGATAATTACTTGTGAATTATGTTGTATTCTTTTTCTTATTTATTATATCATGTTTCATCAAGCAATTAAAAAATTATGTGTATATGAAGATCACAAGAACAAGAGACACAAGATGTAGGTGGAAAGCTAGGGAAAAACCCATATAAGGGAAAAACCAGTCAAAACTCTTCCTTTAGTAGTTTCAAAGACAAGATGAGATAGTCCAAGACTGCTTGACCTAGACACAAAATTTCCCCAATTAGCAGGTCATCCCTTCCTTCTTCTCCAAGTGATATTATTCCAAAAACAACTTCGACCTAGATTTTTGACCTTGCAACAACAGAATTTTGGCCCCCCAACAACAGAAATTCGACCCTAGTAGAAAACAATCGACCTGTAGTAGAATTCATAATTTCAGCTCCAACAATAGCCCAATAAATTTATATGTGTGAGAGAAAAATAGCCCAAGACTTCGATTTTTTCTTCTCTTGCAATATTATTCCTTCTCTGGCAACTTCACACTTTTTCTGACTCTATTTCTTGTGTATTGAACTTGTTGAGTGAGTGGTGCAAAATGGATCAAATTGCCTCTCTATATATTGCCTCTTATGTGGGTCAAATTGCCCTAATGTAGGACAACTTTATCGGGATAGGGCCGACTTGGTGTGGAGGTGTCAAATGACCTATTTGATATAAAAACAAATATTTTTACGTGACACAAAAGCCAAGAATGGTCTAATAAATTTGACAATGACTTTATTGGCTCAATATAAAACCTAGAAGCTTACAATGGAGGACTTGACCTAAAAAATGACAAACCAAGAATGAAACACATTCTTTAATAAGTCATTTTATTAAAAATAAAACTTATTTTGAAAAATAAATTACATTATACAATTATGAAGACCAAACCTAGTTACATTCTTCAACATAAAAAAGGGGGATATTGTTGAGAATGTGTTGTCATTGATGTCAAATGTAGCTCAAGAAGATCCATGCCAAGATTGGGAAACTGGAGATCAAGTAAGAAATCTTAGGTGGAGTAATAAGTAGATCAAGTGGTAGAATGTCAAGAAGGACAAGAAGGATGAGAAGAACGAGAAGGCTTAGAAGACTAATATGGTCAACCCTTGATCATCGCTCCTAGTAATATGGGGAAATTAGGATAGTTCCCAAGAGATAAAAACCTATGATACCTCATAATAATTAACATTAAATAAAGGAACAAAGTATCCTCCACTTGAAACATATCACTAAGTCCAAGATTATGGATGTAATACTTATGGGAGACTAGATTGTGCAGGGAATGGGTTGCAAAATATTTTGCATAAGAATAAAAATTGACTATGGGTTATGCAATTTTCGGTGTTTGAAACATTCAAGTGAAATTTAAGTAACATTGAAGTGAAAAGGTATACGTGCTGAAATTGATTAAGTATGGGTGGTACAATTTGGAGGATGTTGAACTTTAAGTTCAATTTAAATGACTCGAGATTGTGGAAGTAAAGCTTGTGTGGAGGTAAGGGTATGTTCCACCACTTCACACAAGGTGGGGCCAAAAAGAAATATCAAAATAAATAATTATTTTGAAAAGTGGTTCTATTATTCTGAACAAAACATAAATAGTAAATAATAAATTTTATGGTGAATGAAGTAGAGAAGTGGGTAATAAATTATTATTTATCCTCACCTAGATATGTGGTAGGATTAAATTGGTTGTAGTAGATGATTTGACAGATGACAAGGAAAATGATGTAGACACTATGTGTCCCATACCAGGCTATGGGATAGTGAGATATTGTAGTATTCAAGTGGAACAACAAAAGATTGATTTGAGGTGCGAATTCCCAAAGTAAGAAGAAATTAGCCATTAGATTTAGATAGCTAGGATAATTGTTAGTTAAAGTTATATCTTCCGAGATACCAAAGTACTAGGATGTCAAAACAAACATGCAATTAGAGCTATTTGGTATGAGCATTCCCAATGCGATGGGGAAGTTTCCATTAAGTAGAGATCTGACATGGCTGATGAAAAGAGCTAGTCAATTGATAAGTACTAATATCGTGACAATCAAGAAAGGTCACAGTTCAAACAATCTATGTTTTGATGAGGACTTGATTGCATGAAATGGCCTCTCAGAGTTAAATGGAAAATCATGCAGGGCATAGTGATATAATGGAAGAGAGTTAAAAGTGATATTTAAGCACTCAAATGAAAAATTCGCTAAGGGAAATCCAAGTGTATAGAATTAAATGTTTAGTATAAATGTGAATGAATGATAAGATAAAATGAGCAATCAAATAGTGGCCAACACCAAAAATGTAACAAAGATGATATTTTTCATGGGTTTAGTAGGATACTATAGAGGATTTATTGAGGGATTCTAAAAAACAGCCCATCCTATCACTTCATTACCAAAGAAATGTGTGAAATTTGAATGGTCTCACAAATGTGTAGAGGCCTTTCAATTTTTAAATAGGTTGTTAACAAGTGCACCTATATTGAATATCTATGAACCAAATAAAGAATTCATTGTGTGCACATATGCATGTGAGGGACTTGGAGGGGTTCTCACACAAAATGGGCATGTGATTTGTTATTAATCTAGGAAGCTAAAGGAGCATGAAAGGAACTATGCCAATTATGATTTGAGATGGAAATAATTATACATGCCTTGAAAATGTGGAGGCATTACCTCATAAAAAAGAGGTTTGAATGACAAACTCAACATAATGGGTTGAAGCATTTGTTTGGTTAGTCAAATTTAAATGCTAGACTAATTGGATGTGTGAAATCTTTTCCTAGTTATGAATTTGAAATTATGCACACAAAAGGTAGGGAACGTGGTTGATGCACTTAATAGAAGAGTGAATAAAATGCATTCTAAAATCATAAGTATATATAAAAAAAAAAATTGAAAATTAAAATTTTGGATGTTGAAAATTCAGATCAACAATACATGGAGATAAAAAGCGAGCTACATCATGGGAACGTGTAACCAAAATACAAGGATTACAAAATAGGAGAAGATGGAATCTTTTTGTACAAAGCCAAGAATTATGTGCCAAAATCATAGGGGCTAATAAATTTAGTGTTGAATGAGATGCACAGGGTACCTTATGCTCGACATCGAGGGGACCAAAAGACAATATCAACAAACAATAAAAAATACTTTTGGCTAGGTATGGAGAACGAAGAAGTTGATTATATAACCAGGTGCTTGGAATGCCAAAAAGTAAAAATTAAACCTAGGTACCCAATAGGATTGCTACAACCAATACCCATTCTTGAGTGGAAATGGGAAATCGTTTCCATAGATTTCATCACAAGTTTTCCTAGCACTATGAGGCAACATGATTACATCATGGTTGTGGTGGATAAACTCATCAAGATTTCCCACTTTATTACAATGAAGTCAACATGCAAGGAAACCAATGTTGCTAATATTTACATGAAGGAAATTACAAGGATACATGATGTGCCCAAGGAAATTATTTCATATAGAGATCCCAAGTTTACCTTCAATTTTTGGATAGGCTTATTGAAGGTATTTATAACTAATTTACATGTAAACACAACATACCATCCAAATTTAGATGTTCAAATAGAAAGAGTCAATCAAGTTATCGAATACATGTTGAGGATGTTTGTGATGGAAAAACCATCAAAATGGGAGGAATATTTTTCACTTGGAAGATTTTCCTTATAATAATGCGTCCCAAGAATCTTTGGAGATGAGCCCATTTCAAGCCTTGTATGGTAGAAAATGCAACACGCCAATGAGTTGGGACAATCTAGTTGACAAGCCCATTGTTGGTCTAGACTTTCTTTGCGAAAGAGAAGAGAAAGTAATGAAAATTAAATAGAATTTGAAGGCTTCCCAAGATAGACAAAAAATATATGAAGATAAGAACAAGTCAAACAGGAAATTTAAAGTTCGTGATCATGTCTTCTTGAAAGTTAATGCAAATTTTTTTTTATTAAAATTGGGTAGTTTTGCAAAGTTGGAAACCAAATATTGTGGGTCATTTGAGATCCTAGAGAGGATTGATCTTGCTTCATTTCTACCATGCATGCATATTCATAATGTGTTTCATATTTCATTAATTAAAAAATATGTTCCTAGTGCTAAACATGTAATTGATAAGAATATAATTCAGGTGGAGCCCGACAAAGACTTTCTATTCCAACCAGTGAAAGTTTTGGACAAGAAATTCAAGGTGCTCTAGAATCAAGCCATCACCTTAGTAAAGGTAAAGTGGACCCATATTAGTCCCAAAGATGTTACATGGGAGCATGAAGATGTAATGAGGGAAGGGTACCCCCATATTTTTGGATAACCTTGTTATGTATATGTGTATATTTAATGCACTGAAGATAATGCATAAATAAAGGGGAAAAAAATATGACACCCCTACTTGACCCATATATTGTAAATAACATGTTCATGTGAAACTTATATTGGTGAGTCAAGGGATTATTTTGGGGATAGTGTTTCCGTATGCATGAATGTTTTTATGTTGTGGGGCTAGTATACCCATATGCATATGTTTTTATATGTTTTGAGGCTAAAAATCCTGATGTTATAAATATGATATCCCATGCATAAGCAAATTACGACTACAAAATGAATTAGATGAAAAAGAGTATGGGGGGTCAAGACTCTATGGGTATAAAAAAGGTATCGTTTGATTTAATAATCATTAGCATGCACATACTTATAACCAAATTTCATTAAGTGACTTTACGGAATTCCAAGTATCAGTGAAAATACATACACATAATGGAATGCCAAGTGTTAGTCAAAGGACATGCACATTAAAGGAAATATGTTGGTACTCTAAGATAGTTAGTAAGATTTGGAGACCTAGAATGGCGGTAGTAACTCCTGGAGCCATAATACTATGGAAATCCCTATCTAGTTGATTTAGGAACCTTTGAGGTAGTGGAATAGCCCAAGGGATTGTAGGTGTTGAGAAGGGGGTGCACTAGTTGGGTGTGGGGTGATGGTAGATGTGAGCTTGGACTTTGGAGGTTGTTAGGGTTTGATATAATGGAATGGAGGATACTTGGAGATCACCCAAAAGAGTAGTAGGAACTCTTAGAGCTACAATATTCTAAGAATATCCTCTCTAGTTGAGTTGGACACCCTGGAGGTAGTGGCACAACCTAAGGGATTGTAAGTGAAAAGAAGGGGGTGCACTACTTGGTTGTGGGTTGATGGGGGATGTGAGCTTTTTGGTTGGAGGTTATCTAGGTTTGGTTTCTTTGCGAGTTGATTTATGGTATAGGACATGTACCTCGAATTGGGTGAGTTATTTCTCGATGGAGTTAAAGACTCAACTTGGGGGTGACTCGTTGTTGAGAGAAAAATGAACACTGTGCTCTATGGCTAAGAAGGACATAGGAGGTCTATAGCCAGTTGGTGAAAATAAAATATAAAAGTTTATTTTTTGTTATTATTCCTTTTCCGTTGCAATAATTCATGTCCATTTGTGAACTACATATGAACTGTAATTTAAGGTTAAAAATTGTGCAAATATATGTATGTGCATGAGTTTTTGCATTTAATATACATCCATACATGCATAATGCCATGAAAGAAATGAAATGATAAGGGAACTCCCTATAAAGTAGTTTACATGGTAAAAAGCATAGAGATGTGCCCCTATTGGCAATTGAAGGCATTAATGGTATTAAAAAGAATAAAAATGTTAGTGTGGAGGATTTGGCATGAAAAACCTTCCATACATCCTTGGGAATGGTTAAATATGGATGTTATCTGGAGCACCAGTTTTTGTGGAGGATGTGGTATGAAAAACCTTCCACATGGCCTTGAGAATGGTTAAGTATGCATATTGTACGAAGGATGTGGCATGAAAAACCTTCCACAAATTCTTGAGAATGTCTAATTATGGATGTGCAGGAAATGAAAGTATGAAGGGATATGAAATAGGAAAATATGTGTAAAGTCAAAAGAGTCATGAGACCTTGTGTAACTCATGTATGATGTAGTTTTGATCATGCAACTAATATGGCAAGTGATGTGGCAAGGTGGGCCATATTAGTGAAAGTTATTAGGGTTCCTGAATAGCGTGAGGGTTCCTTCGATATCCAAAAGGGTCAAGCTCTTAGTCACAACCCCTAGTCACAAGGTGCTAAATGATAACACTTAAGAGCTTTGGGTCTCAAGACTTTGGTCTCGATACTTTGCCATATTAGCATGTAACGAGCAAGGAGGAAACTTGATCTATCAAATATCTGATAAGTTAATCAATGCATGGTCATGAAATAAGGTAAGAGGGGTATGTGTATTGCCTACAAAGGGTGGGAGGGGCTAGTAGGTGGCGAGGGAATGTTACAAAGTAACCACTTAACAAAGTACATAGATTTTAGATATTCAGTCTGGCTACTTGGTGGACCCAAGATGGTGGACAATTGGTGGTATGATGTGGATGTCAATATGTAGAGGATTTATGTGCATAAGAAATATGCATGTAAGGAGATGCGTAGGGACAATGTGTGTGCAATTTCTTTGCATATCAAAAAATTAACTAAGTGTGAGATATAGATAAAAGAGTGCCGAAAAATATTTATGTAGAAATTATTAAATAAATTTTTTTCTCCATGGGTGACCAATAAGAGGTTAAGGACATTACACTAAGGTTGAGATAGATGCATCCAATATCCAAATTGCTTACCTAGATAAATAACGAGGACAACGGATGGCACCTATGAATCTCGATAAAAGGAAGTAGGTCCATATGATGGTCATTGAATCAATTTTCATGCTCAAATGATGTTAGACCCTAGATTACCACAAGTTCCTTGTGGATTTGTGGTATCAATTATATGATTGATTTCCAGTTGGTACATGATGACAATTGCATAGATGAGGGGAGGAGTATAGAAACTTTCTAAGGTTGAAGCGAGTTATATTATCCTCACTTTAAATAACCAAGTGTTAGTTGCAGGATAATTTTTGGATAGGAATGATGAGTTTGGACCAGGAAGGACATAAAAGACTTCGTTACAACAAAGGTATTTTTGGTGTTTGGTCGAAAGAACATATGTGACAATACTAGTAGTAGAGACAATAGAGAAAGTGCATTTGGAAGCACCATGGCAATAGAGAACAATGTTTGTGATAGAGAGATAGATTAAATGATTGTGGACAATATTGTATAGTGTGTGGAATAATATGTAGAACTTTCACTGTAGATCTCCTGATATATGCAATGTCTTAAAGCATAATACTAGATCTACTTCTACCATAAACTTTGTGGAAGCTTAAATAGATATGAGCATCATTAACCAAGAACTAATATAACTGAGAATGAGAAGTAATAAACCATAACACAAAATATATAACAATGGGGAAAGCACTAGCCCAAAACCCCAACTTTTTATTATCATTGAAGTGGAAATATTGTTCAAGTTACAAAAAGAATCAGCTCTCAAGCTATCCTGCTCTCTCTGCAATCAAACAATACAACTCACAGACTAAATAGACATAGAATATATCTTCCTCAAGCCCTCCAAGCCTCCTATTTCCTTGCGCAATTTTGATTGGGGTCCAATTAGGTTACATGTGTGAATTAGCCTCATCACACTCACTGTAACCTTTGATCCAGCTGCGCAATCCTTAAGGAATAATATTCCTTCTCCATGCAAGGAATATTCACAATGGAATATTCTTGCAACTGATAGTACATTGTCCCTCCATATGATCTCAACTAGGTCTCTGACTAAACTGACATGCATGAGTTATCCATGAGTGAATACTCATTTATCTAAAATATAGTAGTTACATGCATGCAAGCATTAACTAACTGAACTCCCATTAATTTAACAAACTGTTATATTAATGTAACTGGACTTGACTCAGTTAACTGAGCCAACTAATTACAACTCAATATTACAACTCACTCTTATCTCTTTAACTGATGGTTGCATGTCCTCACATAAAATTCATGTTCACAATCCCTTAACTAATTAACTCAATATGAATTAATTAATGAATTTATAAACAACTGTTAACATTGAATTCGAATTTTACTTCCTATGTTTAGTCTAGGGACTGACTAAAATAAGAAGGGATCCCGATATGTTATTTTTAGAAAAGCTATTTTTAGCACTTTCACTTTTCACCCATTGTTGCTAAGATCCACAATGGTTGATCTGCTATTTATAGCTAGGCTATTTATAGCAATGCTATTTTTAGCATTTTCTATGTTTAGCATTTCTTGTTGCACTTTTCAACATTCCCTCTCAACAAGAAAGGGATTATCAGTAACCCCAATCTCATCTCTGTGGAACTCGAACTTGCATTTTGACAATGCCTTAGTCAAATATCTGCATCCTGCTCCTTGGTCGAAACATACTACAACATCATGATCCTCTTGACCACACAGTACTGTAGATGCTGGTAACGAATATCTATATGCTTGGACCTATCATGAAACATTGGATTCTCAGAGAGTTTTATGAAACTCTAATTATCAAAGTATATCACTATGGGAACTATCATCTGACCAAACAATCCCAGTAGAATATTCCGCATCAAAATGGCCTCACATGTTGCCTGATTGGTAGCCATGTATTTAGCCTCTGCTAAGCTAAGTGCAACTAATCTCTATTTCCTACTGTACCAAGAAACTGCAATTGAACCAAGGTTGAAGATTCCTCTAGAAGTGCTCTTTCGGTCTGATGGACTATCTGCCCAATTTTCATCCGTGAAGCTTTGCAGCTTCACTCCCTCTATCCATCTGTACCATAATCCATACTGTGTACTGCCTCTGAGATATCTTAGCACATGCTTCGTTGCCTTCCAAAACAGCAAAGCATAAGTCAGGTTGTGTGTTCACCAAATACATAAGTGAACTCACCAATTGCCGATAAATAGTAACAGCTACTACCTCACTTGAAGTAGCATCCTCCTTCCCCCAGTTCCCATCTAGAGGAGTCTGCATGGTTTTTCACATCTCCATGTGAAAGTTCCTAAGTATCTCATTGGCATACTTGCCTTGAGACACAGATACTTCCCCATCTTTCTGCCACACTTCCATGCCTAGAAAGTAGTGCATGAGGCCTATGTACTTCATCTCAAACTCTCTTGCAAGGTCCTCCTTACAGGATTTGATCAGATGTCAAAATCAGATCATCAACATAAAGTACAATAATCAGTGGCTCACCTTATACCATGATGCGGTAAAGGTTCGCATCTGCTTCACTCTTGGTGAAGCCCAATCTGGTGAGATAGCTTTCGATATTGGTATACCAAGCACGGGGTGCTTGCTTCAACCCATACAGTGCTCACTTGAGTCGGAAAACATGCGACTCGCGATTGAAGGTCTCAAATCCTTTGAGCTGCTCAATGTATACCTCTTCCTCAATCTTCCCATTGAGGAACACCGTCTTCACATCCATCTAATGGATCTTCCAACCCATTTGAGCAGATAGAGCTAGCATTGATCTGATAGATGAGTACCTTGCTACGGGAGCAAAGGTCTCATTGTAGTCGATCCCCTCAACGTGTGAGAAACCTCGGGAAACAAACATTTCCTTGTCTTTCTCAACACTTCCATCGACTGCCTGCTTTACCTTTCAAAGCCATCGGGAACTAACCACTGACTTGTCCCCAGGTCTAGGGAAAACATCCCACACATTGTTTCATATGATAGAATCATACTCTTCTACCATTGCATCAACCCAAACCGGTTGTTACACTGCCTCCTGAAAAGAAGAAGGTTCGGTCGCTACACACTACCCAACCAGGGCCATGTAGCCAGTGTATCTCTCGAGAGATCTCCTCTGTTTGTACTGACAGGATGGCTACCCCAAATTCTCTCTCGCATCTAGCATCAACCTGTTAGCTTCCTGCTAGCGTTTCCACCCATCTCTATAAGACTCTCCAGGAGTGTTGGTCTCCACTACTGGATCCTCTGCATGTGGCTGATCCACATCATCAAGAGGCTCCTCCTCCTTTGGAACTAAAAGTTCCTCATCTCCATGCAACTTTAACTCCCTCTCAAGTGACACTCGTATGGCTCTTTGCTTGTCAAACTTCAGATCCCTACGCACTACGGTCCTCTGACTGACAGGCAGAAACACACGATAGTTATGGGGTGTATCTGTGTTCCCCACAAGTATCCCCAACTCAGCTATTGGGTCTAGCTTCTTCCAAGAATCTTTGGTCACATGATAGTAAACTGATGATCCAAAGATGCGAAAGTGACTCACATATGGTCGCTTCCCCGAAAAAGCCTCCATAGGTGTCTTCATCCCCAAGATATGATGAGGATTTCTATTCAGAAGGTACATAGCTGTATTGCATGCCTCAACCCACAAATGAAGTGGTAGGCCTTGGTCATGCAACATTGCTCGAGCTGCTCCCATAATAGATATATTCTTCCTTTTGGCCACCCCATTCTATTGTGGGTTATGGGGTGCCATCATTTCTCGTTTAATTCCTTCTGCAACATAGAAGTCTTTAAATTGCCGTAAAACATACTTTCCACCATTGTTGCTATGCAAGGCTTTTACTTTCTTTCTTGATTCTTTCTCTGCCAAGGCTTTAAACTCACAAAACCTCAAGAAGGTCTAATCCTTCTTTTGCATAAAGTAGATCCAACATCTACAAGAAAAATCATCAATAAAATAACATAGTACCTTTGCTTAGTGGTGGAGGTTTTAGATAATGGTCCACATACATCTGAGTGAACTCGCTCCATGATTTCTCCAGCTCTACTATCCTTGTTGTACAGGTAAATCCCCTCTGTGGACAGAGGCGATCCCACTAGCCTAAATGGGGTCTAGCAACAATCAAACAACGCTAACACGCAGGTTCCTAATTGTAAAGTAAAGGCTAATGATGAGAGCCTACCTTGAATCCAACACTAGTATTTGTAGAAGAGTCGCCGCTTTCATTCTTTTGCTTCAGTTGGTCACAATCCTCACTATCCTCATGAATAGACACCTGCACATGCAAAGAACAAGACAAATACAAGCATAAAATCCAAGAAATGCAACTATGTATCAGTCAGAAAGGATACAACTCAAACATCATTATAAAGACACATGAGTGGAACCATAATGATAGTCATCTATTATTACTGATAAACAAAAGAGAATACAACCAAGTTCAGACGTCAAATCCTCCTTTGGCGGGTGATCAGCAACACATGCCTTGCAGAGCTTGTAGGGGATGGGGAACAAGCCTCTCTCTCCTTGATTACTTGAAAAAGATATCTCCTCCTTAAAGATATAGCCTTATAGGGATGAACAAGGCCTCTTGTAACATGAGCTTAGAAATTCTCAGACTTTGGGAATTAGATTTGGGAGCTTGAAAAGTAGAATTACTAACTAGCTTGTCAAAGGGAAAAGAACAAGCTTAAATAGAGTTAGGAGGAGTAGATAAGGCCATCCACCTAATTCATGGGATTGTCCTTATCATTAGAAAGCTTCCATGAGAGGTGGAGAACTACTTCCCTCCTTGGGAGATTCGAAGCCCAACTGAACTAACTCAAACCGGAATCAATTCATGGATAGGTTAGAAGGAACCATCAGAAGTTTGTTTGTTAAAAACTTTACCCAACTAGGTTGGTGCTAGTGCGACTCTGACATAGAGCGCCAGTTGGCGCGCCCTCTTTGGAGGATTTCCCCCATTGGTGCGAGTGATACACTATGGAACAATGCCAATGGAAAAAGAGCTATTTTTATGGGTATTTTGCAGAAGGTGTCTTCAAGGCATATGGAGTACATACTCAAGGGGATACAATGCAGGTGTTTTCAGGTTATGTCACTTCTCACAGGTCCTGGAATAGGTCCTCCAATGTACGGGAGAAGGGGTAACAGGGACGGTGACAAATACTGTGTAATAGATGCCCCCTAAAGCATGAAGCCTAAGAGAGAGAGGGGTGAAGTGCTTTACAAGAACATGATCGACTAAAAACATGGCTGCCATAGAACCTGCACGAAATACAACTAATATCTCAAGTACATGATGTACATGGTATGGGTGCAGCCATCCATAGCAGAGTACATAAAAATTTGGATCCAAGGTATGGACGTAGCCATCCAGCAAGGATCGATGAATAGACACAGGCATGGTCGCAGCCATCCAGTGAATGAGTCATGTAGTGATGATAATAATCTACAAAATGCAACCTGGATCTCAACAGACAAAATCTAGGGTCTTGCGCTCCATCTCGACCCGAACAAAGTACAAGTTCAAGCATGCAAACATGGGAGTTGAAGTTGAACATGCGAGAACATCGTCTGATTACCAGTCAATTATGAAAACTGTTAACAGATGCGAGAGGTACCAATAATAATGACAATGGTCCTCAAGCTACTATAGGTACAATCTATGGCGTGCGAATCAGTGAGATGGTGTCGAACACCCGTAGAATCATCCGATCAGAAGCCAATGATGAAAACCTCGCATCGAACACAAAGAACCTGCCATTAAGGCATGAAGGCTCCAAGGTACCTGAGGGGAGTCTCTAAGTCAACTTCCTGGATAATGAGCTGAAGTCGACAGGAAGTGACCTTGATCGAAGGTGGGCCATAATGCTTCCCACATCACCGACACGAGATAGAGAAGGATAAAATGTTTTGTGCAAGGTATCAGAGGGAGGTTGAGTATTCTGCAGAGGTCAACTTCTGTTGAACATATCAGCGGAACGACAGTAGACTTGGCAGTATTTGACATCAAATGATCAAGGGTCATGGTGACAAGGCGATGAGTAGATGAATGGCCAAATAGGATAACCCAAACCCACGGAGGCAAGTGTGAAACAAGATGAGATGTCCCCACCCAGACACGAATGCAGACGAGTGCCATGTTCAAGAGCGACATATTGTCGACACGACGATGATTACGGTTCCTTTATTCCCCCACCATTTATGGCAAGCACCCCGGTTATTTTTGGATGACAAGCTTGACGGGGATAGCATATGCTTGAGAGGCGCCATTTCGATGGAATCCGATGTCATTAAGTTTTAATGAGTCTGACAAAGGAAGAACTCGGCGTCTTTTCATCTTTAGAGAGTTTGAAAAGACAGTGAAAAGGAAACTCCAGGGGTGTCCTTTCTCGTAAAGTTGTGTCTCTCGAGCAAGAAAAAGTATAAAACAATGCTCGAAAGAACTGCCCGATCATTACGACTGAGGAGTACGTTTCATAAGTAGTGATTCCAATTTGAAAAAGTAAAAAAAACGATCGAAAGCACGTCGCTTCGTGACCGTTAACGAACCGGAAACGACAAGGGTCCGACGATCTTTTCATTTTTAAACGGTCGGAAAAGGGTTTAAAGACGACCGCCTCTCATTACCGTTTAACGAGTTGAGAGGACCAACTCAGCATACTTTTCATGTTTAGACGGTCAGAAAAGAGCTGAAAGAAGACCTCCATTTTTATTCTCTTTAGCGAGTCAAAAAGGAAAAAATACTCGGCAATCTTTTCATATTTTACGAGTTAGAAAAGAGCTTAAAGGTGAC
>APFE030521482.1:5469-40145 GCA_000404065.3 Pinus taeda | reverse complement strand
TGTATCATCAATTTTACCTTTCTGTTGGTTTCTTTTCTACTCAATTTTGTCCCATGGTAGCTTGCATGTAGATGCATCATGTGATCCATTTCTTTTGCAGCGAATACAGTGTAAATCTGCCTTTTCTCCTTGAGAATGTATGCTCCCCCTGCCTCTGAAATATCTTCCTCTTCCTCTTCGTCCACCTCTTCCTCTTGTAGAATCTTGAGCAGGATGCTTTTCTTTATGAGAAAGGCACATAGTCTCTTCAAAAGACTCAGGGGTTGTCTTCTTTCCAAAAGCTTTCTCTCTTTCAGCAAAATTTTTCACAAGAAATTCAAAGGTCATATCTTTGAGATTTCCATTTTCTTGAAAAGACTCAAGATAATTGGAGTAAGTAGGATAAAGTGCCTTGAGAAAAGCAATAAGAGGAATATCCAATTCAACCTTAGTGGATTTGATATCATGCATTATAGACTTTACTTCAGATGCAAGAGCAAGAGGATCATTATTTGCAGTTCAAGAGTGAAGAGTTTAATCATGAGTTGGACAACTTCAAGTGCAAAATGTGAGTCATAGAATTCCTTCAGCTTTTGTAGGGCTTGAAAGGCAGTTGAATATGATGAAATATGGCGGCTCACCTCTTCATTTACAGATGTTGTAGTTAATGCATAAGCTTTGTTGTTCTTGTTTTCCCAAATGACGAGCTATTTGTCTGAGGTAGGTTGTACTGGGTCATTGTCTCCTTCTCCGACACACACTCCTTTCCACAGCTCATTGAAGATGAGGGTGTGTTTTATCATCTGAGACCATTCAGGATAGTTCTCCTTGCTAGTGAGAACTATTCCTACCATGGAGATGATTGAATGCATTCTGTTAAAAAAACTTTTGCTGATAGAAAATAATACTTTTGCCAATATACAGTAAAAATGCACTCAAAAATTTCTATGGGAAAGGATTTTGGTTGTTTAATTCATATCATAGTCAATAATAAATCATTCACCGTGAGCTCTACAAAGTTGGAGTAGCAACGGTATCAACCGTGAGCTCTACAAAGTTGGAGCAGTAATGACATCACAATTTCAAAGCTCACTGAAAAGACTAAAAAAATCACCATAAATCCCTTTGATTCTCTAGACCTTGAATCCACGACTATTTCTCTTACCCTATGATCGAACATATGGTTTAGTGTGGCTGTGCGGAACACCTGGTTCTCTTGCAAAGTGCCTGACAGCCTCACGATGGCTCTTGGGGCCACGCAACAAGACTTCTTAAAAAATATGGCAGCGTTAAAACATATGGCAGTGTTAAAAAAGATATGGCAGCATTACTAAAGTGCTGGAAATCGTTTAAAAAAATATGGGACAACGTTTAAAAAAAAATATGGGACAATGTGAAGAGTTAGCAGTAGCTAAAACAGTAAATATGTTGGGTAGTGATGAGATAGTAGTAGCTAAAACAGTAAATACGCTGGGCGGTGATGAGATATAAGTAGCTAAAATAGTAAATACGCTGGGTGGTGAAGGTCCACAGTTCGATTAGCGGCATGAACAGAAGGCAAAGGAGAAGAAAAGGTGGTCCTCAGTGCCTTTCTGGTTTGTCAAAATGTACATTGCATGAAAGGTGATGTGAAAGCACGCTGAGGTTTCAAGTTTCCTTCAACGCTTTCACTACCATTTGATATCATTCGATATATGACAGCATTCATACAATATGATACCATTCGATACCATGTCATTCGATATCATTCGATACCATGTCAGGCAACATTTATTTGAAACAGACATTTGATACCATTCGATACCATGTCATTTGATACCATTCGATACCATGTCATTTGATATCATTCGATACCATGTCAGGCAACATTTATTTGAAAACAACAACATTCGTATTTATTTGAAATATTCAAATCAACAAACGTATTTCAGGCAGCATTTAAAACGGTTGTGATACCGCTTTCGTTCATCACGCTTCCGTTGCTAGGCTTATCACGTTTCAATAGTGTTACCAGTGGTATGTCGATTCAACAACGTTTGTCTGCCTTCCACTCTGGATAGAGGCGTTCTTCAAAAAAACACAGATGCACCAAGTAATCATTCACCAAATTAATCCTTCAGAGGATAGTGCTCAGGTTAGAACGACAGAGGACAGTGCTTAGTGGACAGTGCTCAGACCAGCGTACAACCCACAGTAGAAAAAATGAAGGGAGTTACAACTTATTTTGAGAACTGGCTTTGATACCATGTCAGGCCAGGCAGTAACTCTCCAATAGGTAGTAAAATTGATTCGATTTATTTCATTAGGTATCCTATTGTTAGATACAGAGGGTGTGACTACTCAGTTCATCTCCTGATGATTGTTCACATTCCTAATTTAACTATTTACATAAATTCACCCAATCGTGAGGATTAGGTGTCAACAATATTGCTTCCAGGATGGGCAATGTTTGTAATGTGCCTGGTGCTTTGACGATCTCCCCTTTGTGGCATTGATAGACATCACATTCTGCTACAAAAGTGAGGATGTCCTTTTTCATGCCTGTCCAAAAAAATGATCTTCTGGTGTGAGCATACGTCTTCTGAAAGCCTGAATGTCCTGCAATGGGGAATGAGTGCAATTCTGCCAAAATGCGAGTTTTGAGGGTGGACCTTGGTGATATTACGACTTTGTCCTTGTAGTGAAGAATCTCATCCTGCCACGAGTAGCCCTTGGTGGAATTTGGATCTGCTTGCAATTGAGAAATGAGTTGGGAGAGCCCAGGATGTGAAAACCATTCCCTGCGAGCCTCTTCAATCCATTCTGGAATGGGAAGGGAAATTGCTAGCAAGGCACTTCCCTCCTCAAATTGGCGAGATAATGCATCTTCTACACTATTGTCTTGCCCTTTCTTGTAAATGATCTCATAATCATATCCCATCATTTTGGCGAGCCATTTGTTTTGTTGTGGGGAGGATAGGTGTTGCTCCAAAAAATATTTAAGACTGTGATGGTCTGTGCGGATTTGGAAACGTCGCCCCAATAAGTAAGGTCGCCAGGTATCTACTGCATGTAAAATGGCCATCATTTCCTTCTCATAGGTAGATTGGCCCAGGTTCTTCCCACTTAGTTGTTGGCTTGTGAAGGCCAAAGGTCGCTCTTCTTGCATTAAGACTGCCCCAATACCCATACCTGAATCATCACATTCAATGGCAAAAGATTTGGTGAAGACTAGAGTGGAACACATGGCATTTTTGAGAGCTGTAAATGCATGTTGTGCGTCCTCATTCCAGAAGAATGAATTTTTCTTCAGGAGTTGAGTGAGGGGCTTCACTATGCGACCATAATTGTAGACAAATTTGCGATAATAGCCCATGAGACCCAAAAATCCTCGCAGAATCTTCAAGGTCTTAGGTTGATGTCAATCCTGCATTGCCTGGATCTTTTTGGGGTCCACCTTGACACCTTCACAACCCACAATGTGGCCCAAATACTCAACTTCTTCCATGCGAAATGAACACTTGGACATCTTGACAAATAATTTATTCTTGCAGAGCAGTTGCAAGAGTAGATCTACATGCTGGAGATGTGCGGCCCAAGTACAACTATAGATGAGGATGTCATCGAAGAAGACAAGGACAAATTTCCTAAGATATGGTTTGAGAAGGTGGTTCATAAGGCTCTGAAAAGTAGATGGGGCATTACAAAGACCGAATGGCATGACCAAGAACTCATAATGGCCTTCATGAGTTCGGAAAGCAGTCTTTGGAATGTCAAATTCCTTCATGCGAATTTGGTGGTAACCTGAGCTAAGATCCAGCTTAGTGAAGAATTGAGCCCCATTGAGTTCATCCAGCGAATCATCAACCATCGGGATGGGAAATTTATCTTTGACTGTCAAATTATTGAGGGCCCTGAAGTCTGGACACATCCGCCACTCCCCATGTTTCTTGAGCACCATGACCACTGGTGATGAATAAGGACTAATGCTGGGATGAATGACACCTGCTTCCAAAAGTTCCTTGATTATTTTTTCTATTTCATTCTTTTGGGTGAACGGGTATATGTATGGGCGCACAATTGGGGGTTGGGCCCCTGGAACCAAGGTGATGCTATGATCATGTTCCCCTCTTGAGGGTGGAAGCTCATGAGGCTTGTCAAAGACCGACATATGGTTATTTAAACTCTGTTTCATCTAAGGATGAATCGGTAGAGACTTGGTTTCAACTGCCTGGATGGCATTAAATTGAGCTATAACTCCATGATGGCCCTTTTCCAGCAATTTTTCCATCCTACATGAGCTGATGATAGAGGGAGCTCTCGCCTGGAGTCCACGGAGGGTATGTGTGGAGTTGTTCTGCTTAAAACTCATATATAACTCCTAGAAATCCATTGTGATTGGCCCAAGAGTGTCAATCCATTCAGCACCGAGGACAATGTCACACCCTCCCATGTGTATGGCAAACATGTGGGTCTTCAACTGATAATCCCCCATTTGAAGTTTGACATTTTCACAGCGGCCTTCACATTTCATTGTGCCTCCATCCGCAATTTCGACTTGGAAGTTAGAAACTGCTTGTACAAAACAATGCACTACTTCCACGACTTTTTGATGAATTAAATTATGTGTACTTCCACTATCAATCAAGGCTACTACTGGGTGATGTTTAATAAAACCTCTTATTATGAGAGTTTGAGGTGAAGAAATCCCTGCCAAAGCATGCACCGAAATAACTGGTTCGTCGGGGACATTGTCCTTTTGGTTGTCGTCTTCTACCGCCTCTTGTTCCTCCAATGGTGGATCTTCCTCCGATGAGCTATAATCAATGGCATCAATTTGAAAATTTTTTGGCTCCTTGCATTTATGACCTGGGGAGTATTTTTCATCACAATAGTAACATAATCCTTGCTTTCTTCTTTCGGCCATTTCTGCAGGTGACACCTTTTGAACCTTAAGTGTTTGAGTCATGCTGTGAGCCTATGGGGGGCGACCCTTAGCGGTGAAATTTGGGCGATTGTACTGGGCTGCTAACGCATGTTCCACGTTACGAGCTACCTTGCAAGCCTCCATCTATGCGGGAGGGTGGTGCAGTAGGACGTGGGCTTTAATGGCTTCTTTAAGTCTGCTGATAAAAAATTCCATGTAGAACACATCTGAAAGACCCCTAGTGCGGAAGGCTAAGGCTTCAAAGGCTGTAATATATTCATCCACTGTGCCAGTCTGTCGAAGCTTAGTAAGATGACCTGATTCCTAGTCAAAGCGTTCTATAAGAGCTTTTTTAAAGGTGGCCCAAGTCACAAAAGGTGCATTGCAACGTTGATGCCATTCCCACCATTGCCACCTTTCATTGTCCAAGTACATGCTCCCCCACCATAAGCTAAGTCTCATTATCTAAGATGTTATTCAAATTGAAATACTGCTCCATTTGTGTTATCCATGCTGCTGGGTGAGAACCATCAAATTTATGCATATCCAACTTGGGAGGTCATGAACGAGATTATTGTTGGGGGCCCCAGAGGTGAAGAGAATGGCTAGACTCACCCTCATTGTGTCCATTGCCAATATACTCCTCCTCATGGGCTTCCTCCTTGCCCTTCGAGATTATGCTCAAGATTATTCTAGTTAGTCTGTCAATCTGAGTTTGGAGGGATTGTAAGGATTGTTCAAGTTTTTCCATCCTCTCATTGGCCATAGCTTGTGCTCTAGTTTCTACCATGCACTGACCTGATGTTCTTGAAATTTGGGACCGCCCAAATTTTTTTCACTAAGAATTGAATGGTACTACCATGCTCAGCTCATCATCTTGATTTTTATTTATTATTTATTTATTTATTATATATATATATATATTATATATATATATATATATATATATATATATATATATATTATATATATATATTTTTTCTTTTCTTTTTCTTTTTTCTTTTTCTTTTTTTTTTTTTTTTTTTTTCTTGAAAACTCCTAACAGAGTTTTACTCCTTACGGATATTGCAATCGCCAAATCCTCAAAATGTCAATAATTCCAAAAGTCCTGCGAAAATCATGCTCCCGTATAGGAACCCCACGCAACTACTCAGATCAGGTGGATCTGAGAGATCTGAATGGTGGATCGGATAGCTCTGAGCGACGGAACAGATTTCTGCTGCAGATATGATGGATCTAATAGACCGGACTGATGTCTTTTGCTGCTGCACCGCTTTGCGCGAGCGGATCTGGCAGAGATGATGCATGATTCCAAGATAGAAAAGGGAACTATGGTCTCGAGGAGTGTCAGGTGCTACAGATCGCAATATACATAAGGGTCTGACATTAGTACTCAGCCCAATGTTTCAGGGCTCTAACTAAGGAGGATCAACCGTACCCTTAGTCATACAACCCGACTACCCTATCGTATGGGCAAATAATCTCTCCGAGTGCTGTTCTCGGTGTACTGTAGCAACAAGACAACCAACGATTTATCTATGGCTAGGTTGTAGAGGAGCTAGGGGGCTTCCGATATACCCAAAAGGTACTTGGAAGACAGTCCGTACGCGGTTTTGTCTAATGCGCTACTAGTCGAAGGGGTACCCATAGGGGTTACAAGGGAGTCCAACAAGCGTGACCACCTCTTGTATTTCCTGCATGCATGCCTCCCCAAATCCGCAGGTTTATGCACTCAAAAACAAATTTCGTGGTTTAAAGATGCTGGAACACGTCTCTAGCCAAAAAAAAAATTGCTAAGAAATGGAGATCCCACCGGCCCTGGAAAGTGCTCTGATACCACTTGTTATGCTCTTAACCTGCAAAAAGATACCCAAATACAAAATATGTGAAGAAAGATACCCAGAACATAGAATAGTGAGAGTCAACAAGAAATATTTTATTATTCAGAAAGCAATGTTCACTGGCCTCTTCGAGTGGGAAACCTCCAATAGAGCAAAGCTAGATTCAAAAATACGACACAGTGCTCCTCGCAGGGAGTCTCTAGCCTTTATATATGACTCATACATGCAATACCATGGGTTTTATTAATACCATCTATCTAATACCATGGCCCATTTGCAACTAACTGTGGTCTTGACATTAATTGCGGGTTAACTACTTGCAATTATTAATATGGGATTTATTGACTCTTTATTATGACTCGATCCCACTACATAAATAAGGGGGTTAGGGTGGGACCCTAACAGTGTGAATTTCCACCTCACACTACTTACTTGGCTCAGAAATAACTGCACAAACCTGACGGAGATAATTCCTTCTGCATGGATAAGTTTCCTGTATAGGAAAAATCCTCCAACTGATAGTACATTGTCCCTTCCTTTGATATCAACTGGGTCTTTGATTGAATTGACGTGCATGAGTTATTTATGAGAGAATATTCAATTATTTGGAGAGAAGCAGTTACATGCATGCAAGCATTAACTAACTGAACTCACAATTAATTCAACAAACTGTTTGAATTAATCTAACTAGACTTAACTCAGTTAACTCAACCAACTAATTACAACTCAAATTACAACTCATCCTTATCTTTTTAACTGATGTATAAATTCCTCAATCAATGGAGAAACTGTTGCATGTCTTCGCATAGACTTCATGTTTGATTTTCTACAACTAATTAACTCGAGATGAATTAATTAATTATTTTACAAACAGCTGCTAAGATCAAATTCAAACTTTTACTTCTCTATTTTAGTTCAAGGACTAACTAAAATAGGAATATATCCCAAAATGCTATTTATAGTAATGCTATTTTTAACACTTCCATTTTTCATTTCTTGTTGCTATGTCCAACACTGGTACCCAAAATGCTATTTATAGTAGTGCTATTCTTAGCACTTCTAGTTTTATCATTTCTTGTTGCCATTTTCAATTACATCCAGAATTAATATTTATTTCACCTTCAAGCTCACATGCTAGGTAATAGCCCTAACCGCTACTCTTATTTTTCCCCTTATGGAATCAAAAGAAACACTCCTAGAGATACATTGAGTATTCTAAAAGAACCAAAGAAAAAGGATCATAAAAACAATAGTTAATTACTACAGGACTTAGGGGATTACTTGGAGAATATTGGTAGAGTGTCACCAATGGATGCCATATTTCATCCCTCCTCTCAACATCATCAACGAAAGTCATATCGTGGAACTCTATGGGTCTCAATAAAAAATTCAAACAAATACTACGAAACAAAATATGTCAAGAACATCCTAACATCATGGTGATTCAAGAAATGAAATGCTCTTATAAGTCTTTGAATAAGATTTTAAAAAATGTTTGGAGAAACTATGGTCATCTAGCCCAATATGTCCAAGGAGCATCAGGAGACGGATCCCTTCCTTTTTCATTCTTCAAGATTCATTTTCTCTAGAAACAATCCTAACTGCTAACTTTCCACCTATTGGTTCAACCAGTTTGAGTTTCATAACCAATGTTTATGGCTCTAGACTTATTCTTGTTGATAAAAAAGTGTTTCTTTAAAGCCTCCAAACATCCTTGAATCTTATAGGGGGGAACTTTTGGATTATAGGCAGGGTTACTAACATGATAAAAAATCACAATGAAAATAAAGGTTGGATTTTTAGACTTGATGAAGAAAGCCTCATATTTGTGGAATTTATCAATAAATCCAAACTTACAGATATGAGCACACATAATGCCTTATACATTTGTATAATAAGTGAGGAGGAACATCTCAAATATCTTCAAGAATCAATAGATTCCTCATAGCAAAGTCTCTCTATATTTTGGGCACCAATTTTGAGGATTTTACTCTCCCTTACGATGGTTCAGATAACTTTCCCATAAAACTTTATATGGATTGGATTAGTACTCCCATGCCCATAGGCCCTTCAAATTCAAGGATTTTTTGTTATGACATCCTGATTCTCTCTCTAGTGTAGAAAAATGGTGGAAATAATCAAATCATTTTCTTAGGACCCTTATGTATCACTTCTAGTAGTGGTTAAAATACATAAATGAAAATGAAAAAATTGGAATATTGAATATTTTGTTAACATTCACAAAAAAACTAAAGCTAGTACAAGAGTTGGCCACCATCCAACAAGCAATAATATAAAATGGCATATTTGAGGGATTGGAACATCAAGAATTAATTACTTAACTACATCTAGAGGAAAGATTGAAGTAAGAGGAAATCCTATGGAGACCAAAAAACCCGATTACAATGGCTTAAGCAGGGAGGAAAAGAAATTAAATTCTTCCATAGATCCATGATCAACAATAAGAAAATTAATATAATATCAAATATCAAAAAAACCAATCACCAAAAATTGCAAATCCATGATGCAATAGCCTAGGTATTCATGAATCATTTCCAAGCCACACTCACGGAAATGATTTCAGACATAAGGCTGACTATTAGGAAAGTAACAAAGCACATTCCCAAACTTGTAACAAGTGAACAAAATGATCTAATTTTAAAGGAAATCACCATGCAGGAATGGAATCAACTATTATGGAAATGTGTCAATGCAAGTCCCCAGGTCCAGATGGCTTTACCACCAATTTCTACCAGGCTTTCTAAAAACTTCTTGTGTATGGTGTTTAGGAAGTAGTAGAAGACTCTTAACACTCCTCCTAGATATTAATAGACCTTGATGCTATCTTTATATCTTTCACTTCTAAAATATTCCATGTTGATTATCCTTCACATTTCAAGCCTATTGCCTTATGCAATTTTGTCTTTAAAATCATGTCCAAAGTTATTGAAAACCAACTAAAATGCATTATCCCCTCACTTATCGCTCCTAAGCAAAATAACTATGTCAAATGTGGACAAATTATGGACATCATAATACTAGCCCATAAACACACTCACTCAATTAATTCTAATAAGTCTCTAGGTATGCTCATCAAACTTGATATGTCATAAGCATTTGACAAATTGATCTGGAAAAATATTTTTCACATTCTCGCTACTTTTGGGTTTGTAGAAATATGGATTCATTGGGTTCTTTCCCTAATTTCCAAAAATTTCTCCTCCATCCTAGTTAATGGGTCCCCCACTCCCACTTTTGTCCCCTCAAGGGGTATTAGGAAAGGAGATCCCATTTCCCATTACTTCTTTATCTTCATGGTTGAGGGGTTAGGAAGATATATCAACTCAACCTTGCAGCTTGGTTTGCTAAAAGGTCTTCCTCTTGTTTCCCATGATATCTCTTCTTTGTACCAATAGTTTGTAGATGACACTCTTCTCTGAGGCATCCCCAATGTCAAAGAATAAATTATCCTTAAAAACTTCATTCAAGAATTCTCTAATGCTTCAATATCATTCATTAACATGGAAAAATATCCAATATTCGTTTTTAATACCTTACTAGCTATCTAAATTCACTTATCTCATTTGCTTGGTTTTCAAAGGAGATCCTTTCGTGCAAATACTTGGGAGACCCTCTAACTAGAAATATTATTAGACAAAATGTATGGGGAAATATTCTTCTTAAATTTGAAGCCAAACATTCTTGTTATACTTTCAGATCGCTCAATCTATCAAGTTGCTTGATCTTTCTCAAATATTTCTTAGGTATTTTTAAGTACAAAGTGGAAATGGCTAGGAAAGGGAGGAAATAAGCTATTTGAAATGATACAATTAACTCATTTTCTCATATTGATAGGAACTTTCATTGGTCAACTACATATTAGTTGTATTTGGAGGAGTGTAGTGTGAAAATAGTTTTGATTTTTCATTTTTCTGACAGTGTTCATTTTCTCTTTGCAAAATGTGTTTAAAGGTTAGGAGTATTATTTGATCTTTTGTTGCCTTACATAGACTTTTATCTCGACATATAGTTTCACATAGATCACATCTTCAGCTTTCAGTTTTTCTTGAATGGCATCTCTAACGATCAGATGAAAAGTATGAAATGTTGAACATAAATCTATTGGGATATAGTACACGAAGCTCACCAAGTTGACTGCATTCCATCCCTAGATTGATGGCCAGACAAAGGTCACCAATAGGATGATAGCGTAAATAATCCACATGTACAACTCCAAGCATCCATGAACCTAGGATGAGAGCCTTCCATATGTGTAACACAACTACAATAGAGCTCTCCATATCTTGATCAGTTGTAGTCCCTTTCAAGTGGGTTTGGGATTTCAACCATTGTATTTGATTGATGTTTCCATGCCTCATGTGACTATACAGAAAAAATCCACACATGTATAGTCCAAGGCTGATAAAACAACCATGTTTATTGAACACATCCACCAACATGTTCATGGAATCTTGTAGAATTCCAATGGCAAGTACAAGAAATGACATGATCAATATCGGGTGCCACATGAGCTTTAGGCTAGAACCAAAGTTTGGTTGCATTTGCAAAAATAATGCCTTGAAAAACCCCAACGAAAGATCTGACCACTCTGATAAGGGCCTTACACCATCAATAAGGTTGTGGGTGACAACGATTTCGAGATCATAATTCCCCCATTCCTTGGCCTACACCCAATGTTCAATGTGGACTGCCTTTGGCCATACTTTCCACCATTTTTGGACACATCAGACATTGCAAAATAGCTAACACCAATAGAGCTCAACCCAGACTACATGGAACAAGCAACAATGTAAAAACCTTGGTGAAAATGCCATGTAACAAAAGTTAATAAAGGCAAAAACAACAACCATGGTTGATGGGACACTTATTCCATGCTGAAAGTTAGGCAAGACATCCTAATGGGTGTTCATTTGGGTGTCTATGGCTAAGGAAATTGGAAAAGGAAATGACTATGTATTTGTAAAGGAAAAATGACATTTTTGCCACATTTATTTATGAAAATAATGGAATTAGGAGAAGAAAGAGGTGAAAGGTCACAAGTTGCATGTGAGGAGGAAATTTAAAAAAAATAATGAAAAATGAAGAAAATAGAGGCCTCAGTCATAAAAAGGCTTTTGAGGATCAGTTGGTAACCTTTTGTGAGTTGATTTTTGGAGCTCTCTCATTATTCTCTCTCTCTCTCACTCTTGGACACATAGAGTTTTCTTGGAGCATTTTGGCATTGGAGCAAGAAAGGTAAAGAAGGCAAGAGAAAGCAAAGATCAAGTAGGGAAAGGCAGGATCAAGTAGCTACAACACGATTCTTTGCATGTATATTTTACTTACTAGATTTGGCATGCATGGTATTACATGTGTTTCATTTGTTGTTGTGGCATGGGTTTTTCCATGTGTAACAATGTTTTTAGCCTAGCCTTTCCATTTCCGGATAGCCATGGTGTGATGGGGTTCTCATGTTTAGGTTGAGCTGGATTGTCGGATGGTTTCAAAGATGAGTGGGGTGGACCTATGAATGATAGAGTACATGGCCTAGTGGTCCCTGAACCAGACTATGGATCATGGTAAATCCACTGGCCTAGTGACCCCTGAGCCAGATTGTGGGTTGCGGTAAAGATAGTATTGTGTTGCCTCGGTGGGCCTAGGAATCCTTTCTGATGAATGGTGGGATATACGGTAAAGCCAAGAGGTGGTTTTCTCTTAATTGGGCCTAGTAATCATGGGTTTGGGATATGTAGTAAATCTTGAAGAGTGGGTCTTAGTTTAGGGCCTATTGATCTAATTTTGGATTGCAGTAAAGCCTGAGAGACTAGGAGGAAGGAAAATTCATCACAATGTAGGTGGAGAAATCTGGTGGCATCCATGCTTATTTTTCCTAGTGATTGGGTGGAAATCATGGTAAAGCCTGTTATGATGTGTTTATTGTGTTGGCCTAGTGATCTGGAATGGATTACAATAAAGTCTGCTTTTTCTTAATGAGGGTCAGGTGGTTTAGCCTCGATATGCCTTCGTTGGTTCTTTGGTTGGAGACCGACATTCATGCTTGGAATATGGAATAGGGATGAATGGTTGAAGAGAGATTTAGCTCAACCATTCTATGATCATTTGGAACTTGGAAGTCCCATCTCAAGTTTGGTTTTTGCATCATTAATGAAAGGTTATTTATTCTTATATTTCTATGATTATTTTGATGGATTATATGTGGTCTATATGGCTATACTTTCATGAGTATTTATGTTGTTATTATGTTGGTTATATGTGTGTTTATGAGAAAATCTATTTATGGCTTTCAACATGTTTTTACTTGTAAATGAATTGATAATGTATCTATGGCCTAATAGATGGTAATGCCATAGATGACTTGAGGGAACTATTGGCTTATTGGGCCTTGACCCAGGTTTGGAAAAGTTATTAGCCAAACAAATCCCGTAGCTACCAGCCCTTTCGGCAATAGCCCGCAGAGCGCGGACTGAGGCCTCACCCGAGCTAGTAGGGGAGGGTGCTAGAACTAGGTTTCCACACCCTTGGAATGTCTACATGTGGTCTAGAGGGTTTGCGAACCGTTCTGGGGCTTCACGCTATTCTGCTTTTGTGTAGATCCGGAACCAGATAAATCCTTAATATTTATTATTACTGATTTTGTTACATATCAGATCTACTTTTTACGGTCTTTAAGTAAACATTTAATAAAATTAACCAGTGCGCACACCCATAAATGTTATAAATTTTCATAAACTCAGACCATAAACACATATATTAACTAGATCCACAATATTTCAGAATCAACACAGTATTTCACAACCAACTTATTTCATAATCAACACAATATTTCAGAACCAACTTATCTTTATTCAACTCTATCACCAATACAACCAGATCTACCCTGCACACTCAGCTGCAGGGGTCCGTGCACATAGCTGCAGACTTTGCTAGGCCTCTGTGCACACAGCTGCAAATCCTCTATCTACCCACCAACACCCTTGACTCAAACTTACAGACATAGCTGATATTGTCTTCACAAACCCATAGCACTTAGATCTCTCCAAAAACCAAAACTTCCCTCTACCCTTAGATCCTCACTCTATTTATACATTCCCATGGTCCGCGGACCATGGGCAGGCTGAATTACTTCCTATTATTCTATACTATTTCTTGGGCAGACAACCCTTTGACTCGATCTATTACATTTCTCACTCTGCATATTTCAGAGATTTACAATATTATTATCTTAACTTATAGTATTTAAGCCCCAAAACTATTACGCAAGACCTCTGCTACCCAACAAACCCCCAACACAATCATCGTGACTCGTCCTGAGTCGCCGATGCGGCGATACGCGCTGCCTAGGCTCCACAGTTCACCTTCCTGTGAGTGACATACTGCTCCCTCTTTCTCTCCTGCAATGCTTCTTCCAGCTCTTGCTCCAGTGTCGCTACCAATTCACACAACTGATACTGCTCATTCTACTCTACTCGGTTAACACAGAACACCCCCTCATAGGATTTTAGCTCTAGATGGGGTGCCGCATATAGGAACTCCTTGTACCAACGCAACCATTTTCCAATTTCGCATCTTCTGTATGCACTTTCTGTTGCAACCTGTGTTGCAATTTTGCATGACCATCGGTGTTGTTTGCAAGATCCCAATCTTCAAGGTGCCTTAGAGACGACCTATTAACTATAATTCCACCATTTGTCTCTATATTTACAGCCTTTCCCTTATCTTTCATGGTTCACCGTCTAGACCATGGATGAGGCAGCGACATCCGGACCAGTTCTACTCGTGTCTCCAAATTTCTGGCACATCCCCTACCACCGATGTTGAACTCTGTGCGGTGCTCGCAACTGTCAACACCATCTTCTTCAGACAGCCCTACATCTCCAATGGCCATATCACAATCCTCGGGCTTACTCCTTGAGCGTAGATCATGAATAGTTCCATAGCAGCAGGAAGTCACAATAGCTTGCTATTCTTAGAAGCGTAGCTTGTTCGGTGGATGCCCCCTATGATTTATAAGTGTCTCGAAATTCAAATTCATTAGCCCCCGCCTTTTCTGGTGCCCTCATGCTAAACCTGTGATAGATTGTTCCAGATCTAGCTCATACCCCATCTCCTAATTTCCCGCCGCCCGCTCCCTTTTTCCATAACTCAGGCATCTTGTCATGAATATTGATAGGAACAGTCACCTCTCTGCTTGTCAACACAGCAGCACAACCCTTTCCATTCAACCACGACCCTTGTGATAGATCAAATCTACGCACACCCCGGTTTTCGCGCAGCTGCTGCCCAGACTACTTTAACGTCTCGCACCCTCTTTCAACTAGCTGGAGTGGTGAGACTATCCTTTGGGCTATTAATCAAGTGGTCGGCCCACCCGTGTAGAGCTTTAGGTGACTTCCATTTACTCTTCTCGGGAAAGGGTCTCCATTGAGCTTAGCAAGCTAGAGCATGCCTCCATTTGTAACTTCTTTGACTACATAAGGTCCCAAACAGTGCATGCGGAGCTTGCTAGGGAATTTTTCGAACTTTCTGTCATATAGTAATACTAGATCATTCTCTTTGAATGTGTGCATATTTATATGGTGATGAGGCCAAGCCTTCTCTCGCTGCTTCTGTACTTGCTGATGAAATCTTGCAAGAAATTGCTCTTCCTCCAGTTCCTCTAGTTGCGCAATCCTCTCTTCCAAATCCGTGTGGTCTGCCATGCTTGTCACTGTTGCTATTCATAAATAGGGTACAATGTATTCCATGCTCATGATGACTTCCTTACCATAGACTAACCGGAAAGCTTTCTGGCCCGTCAAATTCTTTCATGTTGTTCGGTATGCCCATAGCATAGTAGGTATGCGCAAATCCCAATCGTTGCACTGCGCATTACATACCTTGGTTAACATTGTTTCCAAAATTTTGTTAAACGCTTCAATGGTCCCATTTTCTTGCGAATGGTACGGCGTAATCTGTTGGTGGTATATCTGAAATTCCTTAGTGAGTGTGCTGGTAGTCTCATTTAGGAAATGTATTCTGCGGTCGCTCATTAGAATTTTTGGGCATCCAAATTGCGTTAACAAATTCTCAAACAAGGATTTTGTGGCAGTAGCAGTTGTGTAGTCTTTAACCGGTCGTGATTTCGCCCATCGAGTCAAGTATTCTATGGCCGTGATGATATACCATGCCCCCGTCTTGCCTGGAGATGTGATCAGCCCCACAAAATTGATCGCCCATTTCTCAAACGGTTGTAGTGTCATATGTGGCTTGAGCAGCATTTCATCTCACCACAATGGTTTCCCAGTCCATTGACATACGTCGCAAGCTCGATAGTATGCTTTCGAATCTTGATGTAGAGTTGGCCACCATAGTCCGGCACGAAGAATCTTCTATGTTGTGGTGCAACCTACATAATGTCCTCCAGTAACCCCCCATGTGCTTCGGCAAGAATCAGTCCTTGCTCGAATTTAGGTACATATCTGTGTAATATTTCATCATTTCCCATTTTGTAGAAGTGCCCTGCAATAACAGTAAAATCTATTGCGCATATCACCAATTATTTCTTTTGCTAAACGGAATATCCCTACGGTGTAGTTCCTGTGGTTAAGAAGTGGATTATACCTCAAAATGGCCATCCGTGACGTGCACCGCATACAACTGTGCATCTGATTATCCTTCCTCTAAGTTTGTGGGCTCTTTGCTATTCTCAATTTGGGACAAGTGATTTCGGCTTGCGTTTAGACATCTCAGCTTTACGACGACTTCGAAGTCAGATTCTTGAAATAATAGCAACCACCTACAAATTCACCCCCAACACAGGGTTGTTCACTAGGTATTTTAGTGCAGAGTGGTAAGTATACATCTTAAAGTGTCCTTCGAGCAAATAATGGCAGTATTTTTGGAGCACTTATACCATCACCAATCCTTCTCGCTCAGTAGTGGAGTAGTTCTTCTCAACTTTTGACGCGTGATTGAGTGATTGATTCCTTCTGCTCCTTCTTGTGTGATTACCACTCCCAACACGATACATGACACATTCGTGAAATTCGATGTCCCATTTTGGAAAGACCAATATAGGAGCTGATGCTATCTTTTTCTTAAGCATTTCCAAACTTTTGTTACATTCTTCATTCCAACAATAAGTAGCATCCTTTTTCATTAATTGTTCCACTAGTGCTGTAATCTCTGCGTATCTTTTTATGAACTTCTAATAGTAACTGGTGTGTCCCAGTGTGGCACGCAGTTGTTTGACACTTTGCGGTGCTTGCAGGTTGAGTATGATAGCAATTTTTGCTAGATCCACCATCATACCTTACTTACAAACCACATGGCCGAGCCGGTTTCCAAAGGGGACGCGGAAAGTACACTTCTTTAGGTTAAGCACAATCTGGTGCCATTAGCAAGAATCCGACATTAACTGTAAGTTCGTAGTATGTTTCTTAACCAGCTCGAACACGGTCCAATCATCAAGATATACTTCTAAGAACTTGTGTATAAACTCCTTGAATGCTGCTACCACAACGCGTGAGAACATTACCGGCACGTTCTTTAGTCCAAAGGGCATCACCGTATACTGAAAGCAACCCCATTCAGTAGTGAATGTTGTTTTACTCCTATCCTTCGGCGCAATCTTGATCTGATGGTACCCTGAGAAGGCATCCGTAAATTAGTAGGCTTCATATCCTCCCACATTTTCTAGTACCTCGTCTGTAAATGGCATCGGAAATGGATTGTTAACGCATACATCATTGAGCTTCTGGAGATCCACATAGATGCGAATTCTACCTTTCTATTTTTTCTCCTACACCACCAAAGAACTTACCTAATTGGACTCCTCCACTGGTTCAATTATTCCTGCTGCGAGCATCTTGTCCAACTATTCACAGACCTTCACTTTGTATTTTGGATTCAACAAATAAGGTCGGTGCTTAACTGGCTTCGCATCTGGCTTCATGGTTATATTCATCACTCCTAGGTCACCGATGATCCCTTTTAACTCTGTGATTTTAGTCAGGAATAAGTCTTGACACTCTTGAATCAATTCGATGACCTTTTCCACTGTGGCATCACCCCAATAGTCCCCAATTGTAGCATACATCGGATCTTCCCCCATTCCGATGTTTACTTGTTTAGTTTTCAACGGCGTGGTGATTTATGGATCCTTGATTACTGGTCCGTAAATCTCACGACTCCCCTCTGTTTCTAGAATATTGATGTTTCTAGGGTTGTCCCCATCATCTTCTACCTGCACATTGTAAAATTCTAGGGCCTGGCTCAATTGGCTTGACCAGTATGGCTACACGATTTCTTCTAGTTCCAGTGGTATGTTGAAGATAGTAGCCTTCACCAGCTGCAATGCATCGTCCACCATATCCATCCATTGATCTTCAAAGAGGAATGTTAATAAAAAACCTTTGTACAAGATATCCCATTTGCCTGTACTGTGTCGGAGCTTAGTTTCAGTATACCAGTTCCTTGGAATGACATCCAGGGTATGATAAAATAAGTGTACCCAGTCCCATTGAGGCTTTTCTCCATAGACTTGGACCCATCTGGTATGGTGCATGTGCGGGTCATCATGTCCAATGTATTTCTCATTTATTCATAGTTCTAGGTTCCCAAATCTTATCTGCATCATGCACCTCCATTCGCACCAACCGTCAAAATTTCCTTCGTGTGTGCTCCACCAATGCGTAGGCATCGCATGCATGCCCATCGCAATGCATCAAATTGTTGGCGCTTTGGAATCACGCTTTTGAATTTGGTCAGGAATTCATCTACTGCTACCATCCCATCATACATCGGCAGTTCATGATCCTGAGCTTTGACGCAATACAATGACTTAGTCATCATATTGCAGTTTAACGTGGTTACCTCGTTCAACTGATTATGCCACCACTCATCTTCCTCATCTGAATCTTCGGTGCAGGACTCTGCATGCCCCCACGATATTCCTCCTTCCACAGTCGGATTGACCCAATCTTGATTTCGTGTGTTAATTTTGTAAATACAATCTAATTCATCATCTCTTCCTTCGTCAAGCACAGGCTCATTGTAATGTAGTCCTTCAGCCGGGTCTAGCGGAATGACTACGCGGAGTGACTTCTTCTCAAATATCATTTTCCACTTCTTTAAATTAATAACCCCATCCATATCAGTGGCCCAATCTATCCCTAACAATGCAAGATAAGGTCTACTTTCATCCACGATTTCTATTACCTCAAAGTCCGCTCGGGTGCTCGCACCTTCTATATCTACTGTAATTCCTTGTAGTCTTCCCATGGGTAGGATCTTCTATTGATTTTCCATCCACAATTGAATACGAGACCATTGTAGTGTGGGCTTGCCCATGTGTTCCCAAGTTTGTTTAGGTAGTACATTTGCATCTGAGCCCAAGTCCAGAATGATCAGAACAATCTCATAATCGCCAATCTACGTTGTTAATCACATTTCCCACCCAGTCCGCTATGCTTGTTTCCCCAATTTTCAGACGACATGACTTTCCCCTGACCCTACACACCTAGTTATCAATTCTTGTAATCCTCTAACCGCCCTATTATCGTAAAGCAATTTCATGCATGTCTCAAAATATGTAGTTAGCAATGAGGGATCCCTCTCTAGCTCAGGTTGATCCTTACTATCCGAGGTAGAGACTTTCACAAAGCTCTTCCTAGCTTCCAAATCTGTTTCCTTGCGAACCTCGACATTGTCCTTGGTTACTTTCTTCTTATCCTCCCATGTAGCTGCACCACTTATGAGCACCATGCTTATGTTGGGGTCTTCCTCCCACGGTTCGGCGCTCATCATTTCGACATTTTGCGTCATCGTAGGTTTCACTACCCTCTTCTCCCGTATATGTTCTATCAATGTGGGGAAATCTATCATTTCATGATCGAACTGCTCGTAGTAAAGTTACGATATTCTGGTTGGGTTGGTACAGTCCCGCGTGTAGTGTCCTCGTCCTCCGCAATTGTAACAAATTAGCTGCGTGTGACCCCTTCCTGGCCCCATTCCTCCCTGTCCTCATCCACGTGACTGGAACCCACCGTGCGCTATCATCGCAGTTGGATCCTGATCTCGCTCTTCAATTTGAATTCTGTAGGCAGGTGACCGGTCCATTAATAATTGATAACTACAGCAGCCTCGCTCCTTGTGGCCCACCAATCTGCAAAGGTTGCAAAATAGCTTCTGGGGGCTTTGGTTAAATTTTGGTAGTAGATGACAGTTGTCTATGTTACACTTTCCTCCCATGTGACAGATTGCACACCAGAGCGAGGGTGCCACACTCGGCCCTGCTTATGCCTTTGGTCACAATGGCATTGGCCCCCCCACTGCCCCATAGTTCACAAAAACCAGACAGTGATCCTTATCGTGAGCCTGTCTTCTACACTTTATACACCACACTTCCTCCTGGACCTCTAGCCGGGGCGCCTTTTCCTTTTTTAAATTCTACATTTCTAAACACAGGTTTTGTTTTTGCGCGTGGATTTGTTGAACTCCCAACCCCGGATCCTGTATTTGAGTTTCATGCAACCTCATCGTTGTCTCTAATGCTTCAGCCTAGGTTGAGATATTTTTCTATGATAGTGCCATCCTTAGATGTGGTGTCAATGATGCCACAAACCACATGCAGTGTTACGTATCTGACAGCACCACGTTTTCCTCACAAATTGTACTTTTCAATCTCTGATCTAGATCCCACGGAGTTTCACCAGGCATCATCGCGATCTCCTTGAATCCTATGATCGACTGCATTTTTTTATTTTAGTCGGCTAAATTCATTTTTCAATTCAGCCTGGATCTCTGCTGTTCTTAAATTCGGGTGATCGATTGAGTACTTTATATATCACGTCAATGTGCGGTCTTGCAATGCGCTAAATAGGGTAGACTTTTTGATGTTGTTATCCATAACTCCATGTGCTTCCCATACTACCATCAATATGAACCAAAATTGTTATGGATCTTTGCTTCCTGCTCCTTTGAATACCAACAACTTAATTGCGCTCATCATGTTTAACTTTTGGTTTGCACGTCAGTGCACTAGGACCTTCTATGAACTCGTACCACTCCGGATTTAATCAATCCTCAGACTCTTTCTCTGTAGGATTCCAGTGTCTCGACATCAAACATCCCTTAGGCAGATCCCAATCCCAACAATGGAACTATTTGTTGGCTTATTAGGCCCTGACCCAAGTTCGAAAACGTTATTAGCGAAACAGATCCCACAGCTACTGGACCTTTCGGTAACAACCCGCGGAGCGTGGACTGAGGTCTCACCTGAGGTAGCAGGGGAGGGTTTTGGAACCATGTTTCCACAGCCTTGGGATGTCTAGATGTGGTCTGGATGGTTTCGAACCATTCTGGGGTTTCGTGCTACTCTGCTTTCACGTAGATCCGAAACCAGATAAATCCTTAATATTTATTATTACTGAGTTTGTTACAGATCAGATCTACTTCTTATGGTCTTTAAGCAAACATTTAATAAAATAGACCAGTGCACTCACTTAGAAATGTTATATATTTTCATAAACTCAGACCATAAACAAATATATTAACCAGATCCACAATATTTCAGAATCAACACAACATTTCAGAACCAACTTATGTTTATTCAACTCTGTCACCAATACAACCAGAACTACCCTGCGCACTCAGCTGTAGGGTCTCCACACACAACTACGGACTCTACCAAGCCTCTATGTACACAACTGCAGAACCTCTATCTACCCACCAACACCACTAACATGAACTTACAGATGGAGCCGATACTGTCTTCACAAGCCGATAGCACTTAGATCTCTCCAAAAACCAGAACTCCCCTCTACCCTTAGAGCCTCGCTCTATTTATACATTCCCATGGTCCATGGACCATGGGAAAACTGAATTACTTCCTATTATTCTATACTATTTATTGGGCAAAAAAACCTTTGACTCGACCTATTACATTTCATGCTCTGCATATTCAAGAGATTTACAATATATTATCCTAACTTAGAGACTTTAAGCCCCAAAATTGTTATGCGGGACCTCTGCTACCCAATAAGAACAATGGTTCTTAGCATTTCTCAAATAAGTACAATATCCTTATGTTTAATTCTGTTGGTTACACCTGTAGATTACACGCTTGTGTCATGTTTGATTAAATTCCTATCAAGGCTAGTAGGGATTTGACTAATGTCCTATTTAACTTATTGCTTTTTCATCATTATTTCCCTATTATTTTATTGCTCCTAAGTTATCATTCCATTTTGGGTAGTGACATGGGCTCTGGGCCTGAAAATGTAGCTCAAATCCCAGGGATGCTAGCATAAAATTGGTAAATTGGGTTTTTCAACACAGTTAGGAAAGCCTATGAAAGAAAATTTGGGATTTTGGATGCTGGTAGGCAAGCCAGTGAAAGCGACTCTGAGTTTTTGGATGTTATCATGCCTATAGCATGAGAGCAACTGGGGCTTAATATGTCTGGAACATCAATGGGACCCAAGGATAGGACGTCTGAGTGGCTGACATGTCTCCTGAGGGTTCTGTTGCTAATGTGGATAAGTTGGTTGATGTGTTTCATCGATTCCACTTCCTTAAGGTCACATAGGAGATCAAACCCAATCATAGTAGCCTCGAATTACATGTTTACCTCGGTTGGCTAATTACTTGGGTAGATTTTTAGGATGGTGTTACACACAACTGATTGTATTATGGATACAAAGATGAAGATCACTCACTAGAAGAAGATCTATCTATATTAGGTTGTCAAAGATAGCTAGCTCATGCACCAAGGGAAGTGGCTCACCAGGGACCAAGTTCAGCAAAAGTTTCCCCATCTCCCGAAGGCACGCAATGCAATGGGGACCATTGCTTCGTAAGGGGGGAGGAGTGATCCAGGTGAATATTGGTGGCCACCCTCCTATTCTACTTGGACCCCTACCATTGCTTCTTTCAATTTCTTTAATTGTAGCATAAATTACTAATTTTGGCAGTTTTTTAGGTCTTAAACTTCCGAAGCCATTTTGAGGACCTAAATGACGTTTTTTTGGGAAAAGAGAGAGGTAAGAAGAGTGTAAAACCAAATTCCCATCTTTTTTTGGTCTCCTTTTGGATATATTCTAAACAAGGTATTATGATATCCAAACAAAGATCGCATGCCAAAGTTATAACATCGAGAAGTTGATGTTCCAACTAACCCCAACGAGGCCCAAAATATTTTGGCACTTCATCTCCTAGGGTTATGTTTTTGGATGTTTATGGTTTCACATTGTTTCTTAATGATAAAAAGGTTTGCAAGCCTCATTGTAACATGATTTAGAAGGCATGTAGTTGCCACATCTCTTCTCAGAGATAAGCTATCATCACTTGTGCTAGTTTATTTCCATTTTGCATGTAACAATTTTCAATACTTTTCTATTAACTAATTGAAGTTATGTTTTCACTATATCTCTATGTTTTTATTCATATTTTTATTTCATTTCATTCCTTCATAAATCTGGATCAATTTCGAATGACCTTGCTACACGAAAAATGAGAAATGCATGAAAAAGCATGTTTGCAATCACGTTTTTTCATGCATTTCTTATTTTTCATGTAGCAAGTTCCATCAAAAGTATGCAAACATGGGTACTCCTTAGATGAGGAATTGAATTATGCATTCAACGAGTGCTCTCACTCTAAATTGTAGTAAAACTATCAGGGGATAAGTTGAAAATATGAGTTGAAAAATAGTTTTTTCTTTTTTCCCTCCAAAATTTAATGAGGTAATACAATCTTATTTTATTATTTCTACTATTATTTTATAATATTTATTAGGAGGCCCATTTTAGAGCTCAAAATTTCTCTAATGAGGTGTGTAACATTTTAAACCATGTAGGATGGATTCAATATTTCAGAAGAATTCATGGTTTTCACGGATAAATTGTGATGGAATTCATGCATAACTTCTTGGATAATGGGATGACAATTGTAAGGAACATACATGTTAAAGTAAATGAGGAGGCTATAACTAAGGTTACAAGGTTATAAACGAAATGAGAGAAGTGGTATGAACCAAACACTTCATTACAAAATGTAGCTGTGCTATTTTTAGATGACGAAGAAGGACTGGTAAAGAAGGGGAAGGGATTAATCAAGAACCCATAAGCTGCCTTGGATTAATAAAGTTCTAGTTATAAGGATTTTAGGGTAAACCTAACAGAGTTGGAAAAATTTCATCGGGGTGAATGAAGGACTTATAAATTAACATAGAAATAATGAGGATACCCTTATAGTAATAAGTGGAGAAAATATTGAAATGGTAATTGGCAATGAAAATTCCAAAGCTGGTACTAGTAGTGGAAACCCTAAAATCATTGTCAATGGTGAGAACCTTGAAGTTGTAATTGGAGGTGGAAATTTTGAAGTGATATTTGAGAATGAGAACCTTGAGGATAGATATGAGGAAGAGAATTTCTAGGTTGATACTCCAAGAGGTGATGAGGACAACTTGGAATAAATAGGAAAATAAAATTGTGTAACACCAAAAGAGAAAACCTTGGCTATACGAGAACATCCCCAATGTGACACTCTTCACTCTGAATCCATTCATTTCGAAACTCTTTAGAATAAATCCATTCACTCAGACCTTCCTCACTCTAAAACTACCCATTTTGAAATTGTTTGTGAAAAAATTCCTCAAACTAAATTTTTCTAATTGGAATGTGTAGTGCCTGAATGTAATCCATCAGAACGTTTCCAAATTGAAGTTTATTTATTAGACATTATGGTCATTTAGAAACCTAGTAAGAAAGAGAATAAAATTGCATCTTTCATGGCCACCTTATCGAGAAGAAGGATAAAATCAACCAGCTTATCTAAATTATGGGGGAAATAGAGTTCCTCCCTCCTAAATTCTTTAGAGAAAGTCGACCACTGCTATGAGTGAAATGTATTTAACTGAGGAGATTTTTTATGAAAAGAGAGAAACTTTTTTGGATTAGGTTGCACATGAACAATTGGAAATAGTGTTGGCCTTGGATAAATTTGGGAAGGGTGAAATAACTTTGGGACTATGATACAAAGGAGAAAAGGTGCAAGTAGAAGTGCAAGTCCTCGAGGAAGCTAAAAAATACCATGAAAAATACTTGAACCAAATTTCCTAAGATGTTGAAAATGCACAGTTGTCAATGGAGGTGAATTTGGACCAATAAGTGCCTAATGTATAAGTTCCTAATGCAAAAGTGGTGCAAGAATTGGAAAAGGTGGAATATTTATTGGAATCTATGGATATGGGATAGGGAACAACTGCAGTGATTGAAGAACAATTTTATGATTCCTCAATCACTATGGTTCAAGAATATTTCACTAATTTCTTAGTATTTATAGCCCAAGTTCTTTCTATTATCTCTCCAACTACCACAATCCATGAACCCTCTATTGTCTCTAAAATCACCAAAATTTGTGAACCCTCTACTGATTCTACAACTACTATAGTTCAAGAACCTTTTATTGAATCCCTAGTTGATACAATTCAAGAACCCTTTGTTGACTCTCCAGTCACTATAGCTTAGGAAAATTCCATTGTTTCTTTAATAGCCATAACACAGGAATCCCTAGATAATCTTTTAATTTCCATTGCTCAGAAGCCATCTATTGATTCTTTAGCTATTATAACTTAAAAATTATCAACTAATTTTCCAGCTACTAAAACTCAAGAGTCCCCTGTTTATTTTCTAGTGGCTAAATCCTACACTCCTTCTACTACTCCTCCAAAAATCTCCTCTAGAAGTAGAAAACAAAAATTAAAAAGTCTAGAGGTTGTGAGGAACAAAAAGAAAAATAGGCTTCTTAGAAAGGTTGTTATTTTGAAGAAGGAAAATGTCGCTCTAAAAAGGAAGATACATGAATTAGAGAAACAAGTGGAAGATAGGGAACAACCTCACACTACTCGGAAAAGGAAGGATGCAAGTCACTATAGGGTCACTAAGAAGAGAAACTCTTTTTAGTATAAAACTATAGAGACACAGAATGAAGAAACAATTTTGATAGAAAAAAGAGTAGAAATAGATGTTGTGCGTCCATATTCTCCCCTAATCTTGAAAGCTGAAATACAAACATTAAAAAAAATTGTAGCTAATTACCAGGGGGAGATAATTCCTCAAGATGAACATCATAAATTACTGAAATGGTTCTATGGATTGACCAATGTGGAAATAGAAACAACTGCATAATTTAGTGTCGCTCAAATGAAGATTCAAAAATTACAAGAACATGCTCATAAACTGATCTAGGAGAAGAACGAAATTTGTTCCACGATTCCAAATGTGATTTACGCTGAAATTATTCTTATAGCTATGATTCCAAATGTATTAGCTTGTAGGGTCCCATCTTGTAATTATACCCTATTTTTAGTGGAACAATACTTGATGCTGAAGATTCAAACTGTACTCTTAGAAATTAATTAATGGAGCAATGAAATTCATAAAATATTGCAGAAAGACAAATAAAGAAAAATATAAAATAAGAGAGACACATATATACGTGGTTCACCTAATTTGGGTTATGTCCATGGAGAAACATCTTGTCCTTCATGTTATATTATCCAACAAAATGAAGAGATACAACCTACAACATATCTGCTATAATTTTCTCCACTCTCACACAATCTCATCTCTCTTTCTCGATCAAAATAATAATGCACAAACACAATACAATTCCCTCATATAAAATGAGGGTTGCCTTCTAGGGGAAAAAACCTAAATTAACGTAAGTTATTCCGTCAGATCCTCTGCCTAATGAATGACCTAGATTGACAATGAAATTACAATATTTGACAATGCAAATTTTGATCTATTTTTAGCTTCAAGGGCACTGCCCCTGAACCCTCATCCAGCGGGGGGGAGGGGGGGTACTCATTAAAAGTAGCCATCACCCCCCCTGGACCCACCTGATGGATATCATACAGGTGACTTTTCCACGTTGTTTAGGAAATGGGGTCCAATGTAGCCGAGACCTCTTCATCAAGAAGATAATTAGGTTCCACACCCAACAATCTCCCACTTGGATAGTGATTATTTAAACTCCATTGTTACTTAATTTTTTGGAAAATGACTCCAAATGGACCTATCTTTTTCTCATCTTCACCATCATACTTGAATACCAATTGAAACTGAGTAGAATCTCAATTTCTCCTTGGCTACAACTTTTGTTAACATATCTGCAAGATTCTAGCTAGTGTGTATCTTTTCCAGCTTCAAGAAATGGTACTTGAGTTGTATTTGTTTAGTATTTGAATGAAACGCTATGTTATTTGTAAGATGAATGACACTCTATTTGTCACTATATAACCTACCCATCTCCTTCTTCTTTCCTAATTCATCCATAAACCTTTGTAACCAAATCAATTATTTACTAGCCTTTGTAGCTTAGTTGTTCCACCTACAATAAACACATACCATGTTGTTGAAGTTCTGTTATATCTTTCACCTACCATATTTGCACCAACATATCCATGTAGAGTAATGTTTGAAGCTTCAAAACATAATGCTTGAAATTTGGTACATCTCAAATATGTGAGAATCTGCTTCACTACCATCCAATGTTCTTTTCGTGGATTTTTCATATACTTGTTTACAACTCCCATAGCATGTGAAATATCATGCCTTGTGTAAACCATTGCATACATTAAGCCTCCAACTATTGATGCATATGGAAATTTACACATATAATCCATCTCTTCCTGGGTCTTGGGACACATCTCCTTACTTAGTTTAAAATGGCTAGCCGAAGGTGTACTAACTAGTTTTTCATTATGCATATTAAATATTTCCGATACCTTTTCTATGTACTCACTCAAAGGCAATGTTAATTTGTGATTTTTCTTGTCTTTAGTTATTCTCATACCAAGGATTTATTTTTCATAACCAAAATCCTTCATTGCAAATGGATTTTCCAATTTTCCTTTGAGCACATTTATTCCTGCATGTTACACCCTTCAACAATATTGTCATCTACATATAATAGAAATATAATATAGTTGGCATCATTTTTCCTTTTATGATATACACAATGGTTAGAGTGACATCTAGTATAACCTTGTTCAAACATAAACTTGTCCAATTTTAGATACCACTACCTTTGAGCTTGTTTTAAGCCATACATGATCTTCCTCAATTTGCACACTAATTTCTCCTTCCATTTTAACTCATACCCTTGTGGCTGATGCATATATATTTATACCTCCAAATCCCCATAGAAAAGGTTGTCTTTACATCTAACTGTTCATGATGCAAATCTTTTGCTACCAATAAACTGAAAATAGTTCTGATTGAAGTTATTTTAACAACAAGATATTTGTTATTATTATCAAAGTTTATACCTTTATTTTGCGCAAACCCCTTCACCACATGTCTAGCCTTATATATCTATTTTCGTCTGTATTCTTCCTTCAATCTGTAAACCCATTTATTCTGCAATGTTGTTTTACCTACAGGTAAATTGACTAAGTACCAAATCTAGGTATGCATCAAGGAGTCCATCTCTTCTTCCATGGCTTGCTCCCACTTCTTCCTGGATTCCACTTGCATTGCTTCTTCATATCTTTCTAGTTCACCAAAATCAATCAACAATACATAATATAATGAAGGAGAGTATCACTCAGGTGTTCTACTTATCCTGGTAGATCTTCTAACACCACTTTAATGTGTTTGAGGTGCCTATTTATGTTGTGGTCGTTGTTGTTGTGGCTTTTGATCATTATGATTTTAATTCACCTTTACCTTTCTTGTGATCTCACCAAGCATTGTGTATTCTTTGTTTTCCTCTTACACTTTTTCATTGAATATGACATCTCTTCTCCTAATCATTTTGTGATTTACATAGCCATGTATAAGAGATAACGAAAATCATTAACACCATATCCAATAAAGATACATTTCTTTGCTTTTTCCTCAAGCTTTGTTCTATTTTATTTATTAATGTGGACAAAGGCTTCACATTGACTGAAAGTATTTAAAAATGAGTAGTTTACCTTTTTACCTGTTTATGACTTCTCTAGAATACCACCATCCAAGGGACATGAAGGCACTCTTTTTATTAGATAAACAACAATATCTACAACATCTGCCCAAAATTGTAAGGGCAATCCTACATGCAATCTCATGCACCTTGCATGCTCCATGATTGTCCTATTTATCGTTTATGACACACCATTTTCCTGTGGTGTTCCTGGAACTGTCTTGTCTCTACAAATTACATACTCTGAACAATAGTTATCAAACTCTCTGCTGCAATATTTTCCTTCATTATCTGATCTGAGACACTTCAGTTTCTTTCCTATCTCATTCTCAACCAAAGCTTTCCACTTCTTGAATGTATCAAATACATTAGATTTATTCTGAATACAATAAATCCAGGTTTTCCAAGTTTCACCATCAATAAAAGTAACATAATAGCGAGAGCCACATATATGATACCTAAGCAGGTCCCCATGCATTTGTATGTACAAACTCTATTTTTTCTCTCTTTGTTTCTTTCCCAACTCTGATAAATTTGAATCTCTTCTGCTCTCCATAAACACAATTTTCATAGAAATCCAAATAAACATGCTTCAAATTTGGCAACAAATTTCTTGAGTGAAGAACTTGCATCCCCTTATCACTCATGTGTCCCAGACTATGATGCAAGAGTGTCGTATTTTCTCATATGGAAGTTAAAGCATTAACAAAATTAGAAATAACATTGCATAAATAAAATTTACCAACCTTTTCTCCTTTTTCTATTACTAGGGATCCTTTTGTGACCTTCCAAGTTTTGTCTATACATTTAGTTACACAACCTTCACCTCCCAGGTGCCATGTTGAAGTTATATTTTTCTTTAGATTTAGAACATTGCTTAATTCATTTAATATCCATTGGTTTCCATTCTATTTATTTATAAAAAAATTACCCATTCCATTCATTTTACAAGGTTTATCATCACCTAAACGAATGTGTCCAAAATATCCTTGAATATAAATAAAATTTATCATATTAGGAGTTTTTATAGGCCATTTTGTCACATCTAATCAATACGAATCCTAATGGGATCAATCAACATCCTAGTCCCCCTTGTAATCATCTTGCACAAAGGCCTAATCATATCTCTTTCATTCCCCAAAGTTTCTCCCTGAAAATGCATCATTTGAGCTAGTTTTGGGACCAACACACCCTGGCCACTTGTTGAAAAATGTTCACCTACTTGTTTCTCCACTGTGGTATGTGTTCATCTCCTAAATTTTTCTCCCCTTTGCACTTGTGTTGGTTCAAGAAATTTGATAAAAAAAAGAGAAATTCTAGAAGCTTCCTCTTCCAGAATTTTTTATAACCATTTACCCCAGATAAAACACTCAAATCCTATCATATCCTATTTTGGAGTTTCCATCCCTTATCCTTTCATCCCATCATCCCATCAAAGGTGGATCTATAAAACCTTATATTTGTAATTGGATAAGAAATCCCAACTTACCCCACTCCTATATATATTTACAACCTTCCATATGCAAGAGGCAGACTTTTGGAGAGTGATTTTACCCTTATGCTATTGTGGTGAGAGGTTTCATTTAAGTCATTTAGGGTGATTGGAGGTGCACATTGTGAGAAGGAAACAACAAGTTAGGCTTGGAGGAGCTATTCTACAATATCAACACCCATTTATGGTTGTAAACTCCTTCCATTTATATTAATGCAAAGAATTCTCTGTTTTCCTATATGTGATGTTGTTATTTCATATATTTCAATACCATGTTGATATATTGAATAGAGTATTTAGATGATACTGCATAGATCTTGTAGTTTCTTGGCTTGTGTTATATGACTGTGTAGGTTCTAATTTTGGAAATTGAAGCTGGAATTGGAGAATTCAAACTAAAGGAGTGAAGCCTGTGATGATTCTAACTAGGATTCATTCCATCATCTATTTACTTTAAGAAAGCATTGGGTTCCTTGTTTCTTTGTTGTTCTAGGTTAGCCAACAAAACTACGGGAGATACTTTGTTTGTAATCATAAATCCCGTATAACAAATTGGAAACTCCAAGGTTTCACCATTACATATTTCTTAGGAAAACTATACTTTTTTCAGATTGCAACCCTATGGCATACATATTTTCATGTCAATTGCTTGGGGGAAAGTACTCTAAGAGGATTGTTATTTTGCAAGAGTTCAACCTGGAGTTCATCGAATCCAAGTTGAAGAAATCCATAGTTTTCATTGAGTTAATGTGTGATCTTCCTTCCCCTAATTCTGAATCTACATTTAAAGATTCTATCCCTGATGGTTCATTCTTTTTTATATTGTCATCTAACCCTTAGGATGGATATTTTCTGATCTATCACTAGACCCGGACTCTCCATCCTAATACCTCTCACTCCCAACAATGATGTATTTGATACCAATCCTGAAATTATGTTATTATCAATGACACCCTTTATCGTCTTAATATTTATATGATCTTATGGAGGTGGCTCACTCTTGATGAGGCCAGGAAAGTCCTTAATGAATACCACTCAGGGGAATGAGGCGGACATCTATCTGGTTATGCTACCATGTAGAAGATCTTATGCGCTTGTTACTTTTCGCCTATTATCTTTCATGATTATATTCTAGCTGTCACATAAGTTCCATGTGTGCTAGATCTACGATGTAATATTTGTGCTCCACCTACTCCATTAAAGCTTGTTGTAGTTGTTGGTCCCTTTGCGAAATGGGTATCAAATTTATGACATGTAAACCTCACTATACTCGGGGGCATGGATACATCATTGCCGTTGTTGACTATTTTACTAAGTGGATTGAGGCAATGCCTACATCTAACACCACGAGTGAAATGACTGCATACTTTTTCTTCAACCATGTTATTGCTAGGTTCGGTGTTCCACCAACAATAGTTATGGATCACGGAGAGAATTTATAGAATCATATGATGTCTGAACTAATTTCTAAGTTGGGACTTTCACATGAAAGTTCCACTCCCTACTATCCTCAGGCTAATGGATAGGTTGAGGGTGTTAACAAAGATCTTAAGACTATGCTTCAATGTATGGTAGGGGTCAATAAATTGGACTGGACTTACTTCTCTATGCTACCTTGTGGGCATACCAAACCTCAGTTAGTGCTGCTATTGAATTCACACCCTTTCAATTGGTCTATGGTCTGGAAGAAATCCTTCCCATTGAATGTAAAATTCCATCATTAAAACTAGCTATCAAACCTCTTCTTTCCACTTCCATAGAGGAGGAGTGTGTTTTACATCTGACTCATTTGGATGAAACTCAGCACGATGCTAATTTAGCCAACGAAGCTCATAAAATACACCTCAAGATGCAATACGATAAAAATTTCAATCCTCGTGTCTTCTCAGAAGGAGACCTGGTCCTCTTATATGACTAGGAGGCTGATAAGCTAGGTCTAGGAAAGTTCCATCCCATGTGGCTAGGTTCATACTTTTTCAAGTGAGTCCTTGTGAAAGAGGCCTATAGGTTAGTAAACTTTGATAGAGTTCCATTGGCACAGCCTTGGGATGGGATGTACCCCAAAAAATACTCTATTTGATCCCATACATAGTACACTATTTACATACTATCTATAGGTGTATCGAGTGTGTTCACAATGTGTTTTTTCAGAGTTTCCCACAGTTTCTGTTAATTCCTTTTACATTTGGTTTGTAGATGTCGACTTCTCTTGAAATGTATATTGGTTATGCCGATGGTGCTAATATTACTACTTAAAACCTATCTTCTGCAACATGCATTATCTTTGCTCGAAATGGCGATCTAGTGAGTATGCAAGGGATAGACATTGGTCACTCTACTAATAACATCAATGATTATAGTGTAGTGGTTGAGATAATATCTCATGATATTTTACATGGTATTTACCATTTATTCATTAGGTTTGACTCACAATTCGTAGTACTATAAATTGCTATTGTTTATTCAATTAGAAATCCCACCATCCTTCACATGGTTTTGGGAGTACGTCTTCTGGAAAGATATTTCGATTTCATACGATATGAACATATTTTTATGAATGTTATCACATTAACAGAAGCCCTATTTAATTACGTTTTAGATAGACATTTTCAACCAATGAAAATAAGCTTCAATTTACATCACATCATATTGAAAGCATAATAGGAACTAGGAAATGTTGAAACTATGTATGTATATATATATATTATATATATATATATATATATATATATATATATATGAAGTTTGGCTTTACAAAATTTGTGGCCCGAGACACATATGGCTGCATCACTCATATGAAAATGTCTAAGTAGAAAAGTCAATGGCACTCATGATAGAATTACACTTCATGAGCTATCTTGGGCAATAATCGACCAATATGGCTAGGCACTCTGATATTCTGTCATTGAAGTCGCATTGGAATATGGTCAATCATGGTCTAATCAATCTCATGTGTTAACCTCTCCATGTGGCTCACTGCCTCTCATAGGATCTCAAATACCTCAAAATCCCGTAGTGCATCTCGTCCTACCACAACAACTTGTATTGGTTCAACTACCTCCTCATGTGGTTGTCTCTCTGCATAATGGAGATATGAAGCACCTACTGGTCGATCTAATCATATATTTGGATAAAAAAATCAATATTTTAGTCTCACAAACATAAAAAAATAAAAAATAAAAAAATAAAAAATAAAAAATAAATAAAATAAAATAAAAATAAAAAATAATAAATAAAATAAAATAAAAAATAAAATAAAATAAATAAAATAAATAAATAAATAAAAAATAAAAATAAAAATAAAAAATAAAAAATAAAAAAATATTGTAAAACTTTCAAAAAACTTAAATGGTTGAAACATTTTACCTAACACATCCCATTGCTCACCCTCAAGAAGCACGATCTCAGGATCATCTCATAAATCCATTCCTACGTAAGGATAATTGTTAATTATGATGAACTACCTATGTAGCCACGCAAAGAAGGTTGGCGAGAAGATGATTGCCGACAACCCTGCTTGTTGGGCCATATGATTTATCCACCTCCTCATCCATGGGGCCCTCGAATCGATAGGATCGAGTATAATATATTAAGGCTAAAGGAGTTTCACCTGTTCAAGAGAAAAAGATACTAAGTTCAAACCATAGCCGAATTTCTTTAACTTCCCCTCTCTTGATTTAGTCATATGTTCTTTCATATTGACCAAAACTCCCTCACTCTAGTTGAAAATTGTTGGCTCTAGACACTTCTGTACAATCTACTTGCTACATAAAGTGTTGAGCTACACAATATCCTGATAATGCACAAGTTCATTCTCAAAGGTAACTGGGTTACATCTTTTATGTTGATCTTTCCATCCCTAGTGTGATGGGCTCAAGGTCTACAATAGGTGGTGATATAATCTTTCACTCTCTCCCCACCACTTCTCCCACCTAGGAGAGAGATGGGGGCACCTCTTTGGATAAACCTATCAGAAAGTATATATCTTCTACCTTTATCTCAATCAGATGTTCCCCAAACCTAAATGCTTGAGCCTTAACATCCCTTGAATGAACAAGATATTTCAACAATTCCATTTGTTGCCTCATACAAAAAAGCTAGAAGAATTTTAGCAGTCCACAATTTTTTAGAACCTAGATGGTAGAAAGATCATCTATTGCATTTAAATCTTCTTCCTCATGTTCTCTTTCTCTCCAAATGAATGCCATTTTGTGCTAATAAACACATGAAAAATCAACAAGACATTCATTAGGCTCATTTTTCATGCAGAAAACTTGACAAAAATGTTGGAAATAATACTGAGAGGGGGGTGAATCAGTATTATCACATCAATAAAAAAATTTCATTTCCATATCAGATTCATATATTCTACTTCCACAACTTCTTATGATTCAGTTAGTTGATCCTTAATGAGTGCATTAGAACATTATCAACCATATTAACAGTAAACAGGTGCAGTAAAATAGAACAGATCATCACA
>APFE030521480.1:0-11129 GCA_000404065.3 Pinus taeda | reverse complement strand
GTAAGAATGACGCGTAGTGGACAAGTGGAATACCTCAGGATTGGGCTCAAAGGTTTGAAGCCAAGCAGTGCGAAGTGGATTGAGATTGGACAAGTGAGAAAGAAATACCCTCACTTAGTCGATGCTTGAAAACCAACTTTTGGTGGTCCAAAAGTTCCTTTAGTGGGAAGGCCGTGATCCAAATCGGATCCATAAAAGACTGTCAAGAACCATGGTTGTATCAAGTCGGAGAAAATCTCTAAGGAAATCCAAAACAACGATCAAAAACACCTTGAACCACTGTCAATGGAATCCAACAAGGAAAGACGAGGACCTCCGTCAAAGCACACTGACTGAGGCCCATGGAGACTGCGCAGGAGGTCAAAGTAGCCCCTGGGAGCCCCGAATCAGGAAAAGGAGGTGATTTTTGATGTGCGATTAGCACCTCCGAGCACTTGGATGCATGGCGAACCGGAGAACCACGGGTGGGAAAGGAAAAAAGTGCTAATCATACAAGGTGGGACCCGCGCTCTAGAAACTGGTGGTATTGATTAGGGTGCCCTCAAACGGTAAACGATTTTGGAGAAAGCGGAGCGATCCCACTCAATGATTGACGTGTGGTGGCGGAGGTGAGAGAAAACCATTGTTGATTGTGTGTTATCGGTCGAGCAGGTCAACCGCACGGGACGTGCGTATGACATTGGATCTGGGGGACCCAGATTGGATGGCTGAGATTATGCCCGATGGAGGAAGTGGAATTGACGAAGGATTAAGCTGTGTTTGTAAAGATTTGAGGTCCATTTGACCGCCACGGTGGAGGAAGAATGCATCCATGAAGTAACTGAAGAAATGAACTGACGAGCAGGCTGGTGTTGTTCAGATGGGGACACGTGGCCACTTCCTGAGCGTTCGTGCTAACGCCGAACAGGGAACCTCAAGTGCAGTTGTAGAAGGTGAATCGGTGGAGGTAGAAGAGGAACCGAACGGGCATGATTTCGAATGGCTAAAAGCCATAAGTAGCGAAACAAAGATAGACAATTGAACATTGAGAGACAGAAACCAGAGAAGAGGCAGTTAAGAGAAAGCAGAGATAGACAGAGGGTCGAGCTGATTAGTGGCAGCATCAAACACTAGAGATCTTGAGAGATTCAAGCCATCCCATAGAGGGATCTGTCTAGATTGAGCATCACATCTGGCTCCTTCCACTGTAGACCAGAAGGTCACAGAGCTAGTAGGAAGAAAAAGAGTCGGTGTACTCCAATGGCTTGGGAAATCCAAGAACCCACCCTGCCAAGCAAACCTACTTCAGGAGAACTCACATTGAGTCCCTACATTGTAATTCTTTGCTTAAAGACACAATAAAACAAGGCCACCACTAAAAGATGGACCAGAGACGTAGCCCTGGAGAATAGGGTGAACTCCTTATTAAAATTGCTTGTGTCTTTGTGGTTGCTTACTGTATTTCTTTGTTGTATTTCCATTTAAATGTCTGTGTATTGGCAATCTGATCGATTCGTTGCTTAAATAACATAGAACACACATCAGCACATGAGTTTGTAATACCTTTTGTTTGATAAATATTTAGCTGATGTCACTCATAGGGTGATTATCAGATCAGACTCCCTTCCAATAACTTAGAGCTTGCATGCCCTAATGGAAAGTTCTTCATACTCAATGACAAGTTCTCATCATTGGCTTTCGATCAAGTGACTTCACAGGTGTTCAACTTCAGTTCCTTATTCACACTCCGTGAATTTTGCTACTGGTACCTTGAGATCCATTGTCATTATTTGTGGTTTCTCTCGTGCTTGTCAATGGTTCACATCATTGACCAATAATCAAGTGACTTTCTATCATGTTTGACTGCGATACATCTATTCACATGCTATAATTTGTACTTTGATCAGGTCATGTTGGAGCGCAAGACCCTGGGCTCAGATTACAAAAGTCCAAGTTGCGAGGCGATGTGACATGATCATGCTTATATACATGTCTCTTTCATATGGATGGTTACGACCATACCATGAGTCTCTTATATGTGATTCTTCTCATTAATGGATGGCTACGACCATACCTTGGGTTAGATATGATCCTTCTTACTAGATGGATGTGCCCATACCTTGGATCCATTTACATGATCTTTTCCTGGATGGTTGTGCCCGTACCTTGGATCCATTTACATGATATTTTCTTGGATGGCTGCATCCATATCACGATTCATGTATCCTTTATTAGAGATTTCAGTGATGTATATGTATCTATGCTTGCTTTCAGGTTTTCTGATGATAGTTTATGGTTCCACGCATCTACTTGTAAAGCATTTCGCCCCTCACTCTTGTTCGACCTTCTCGCTTTAGGGGGCATCTGTTACACAACATTTTTTCACTGTCCCTGTAATCCCCATTCCTTGATCCTGGAGGACCTCTACAGTGAAATCATGTGTTTTCTTATCACGAAGAACGTGTCTTTACATCACTTTTCATCTGCAGAACATTTCCCTCTTACATCATTTCCAGAGAATATCCCTTCAAACTCAGTTTTAAAAGCCGACGCTATCCCTCAGTTTCTTCCCACGTTGATCTACAAAGTTTAACACTAAGCCTAGCACCGATCAACACTAGTATCCATCCCTTACCCATGCCAATCCTCTTTTGGATTTTTTTTTAGAATGGAGTCGAAGCTTCCAGTTCTAGAAGCTTCGTGAATGAAAGTTAGGCAAATGGTTAGTAGGGATAGAGCTGAGAGAGACTGTTTGGGCTCCTTTCCCCTATTAAAATGGAACAAACCAAAAGGGATAATACCTATCCCATCATAAGAGGATCCATATCCCCCTCTCTCAATCTATATAAACTTCTTCTTTTCCAACCTTAGCTAACTAATGAAGGAGCTTGAATAATCTGTAAAATCTTGATAGCCTTAGCCTTCTAGTTTGCATTTTTAAAGGGAGAATAATTTTGTAGTTTATTTGGTTTGGATAAAAGGGGAAGAATCCTTGAGATTCTATCATTTGAGGTGCATTATGAGATGCTAACAGTAGTGTTGGAACCTAGACACGCTGAAGGAAACCTGCAACGCTAAGGCGAAGGTTGTACTTTCCTTTTTGTCATAGTAATACAATCGATATTTTGTTTCCTATATCAATTGCATATGGTATTTGGAAGCTTAAGACTCCTAAGCCTCTTAAGTAGGTTGAATATATTGTATGTTGTCATGTGTGCTTTGGTTTCTTGTCTATTTTTTTTAGGTTCTTGATTGACATTAAGGAGTTGATCACTGGAGCAAGGACACAAGGACTTCATCAAACAAAGATAAGTAATACAAGAGGTAGGATCTCATCCATTCTCAATATAAGGTAAGTTATGTTAGATTGTATTTTTTGTGGCTATACCCTCTCTCTTGATCTAGAGGGATTGTCTCTGTCCATAGAGAGAATATTCCTACTCCACAAACATACAAACATACAATGTTCTCTAATAAATTTTAAAACCAAATAAATGTAGAATCTAACCAACTTAGCAGAAAAATTGTAAAAATTTTGTATTTTCTTTTTTGTGAAAAATATAAGCTGTAAATCTATTTTCCTGAAAAGAAAAAATGTCTAGGAAACAGGCATCCAAACAAACATCCACAACTACAGATCCTTGATCAATCTACAAGCAACTTCCCTAACCTAGGATTCGATAGAACTACCTGTTTATTAAGATTTGGCTGGCTAGCACACTTAAAAAGAGGACTCAGAGAGTTAGTGTCTACACTAATGCTCTATTTGCAAGGAAATAATTCTTTATAAATCATTGGTTTCACTCCTGGGGTGAGTTAGTGTGAAAGAAGCTCTAAAAAGGGGTTGTTAGGATCAGATCAAAAGCTGAGCACTATGAGAAGGGTGTTGAATAGTCCTGAGCAGTTAGAAAGGGAATCAAGAAGTGCATGAGGTCTTGCAAGAAAGAGAGATCTAGGAACTTGCAAGGAGAAAATAGGGAACTAAGAATATTACCCAGTGGAGTCACCAATTCTTCTATAGGGATTAATGCATGGGTGATTGTGGTGGAAGTACCCTCAAGGATCTTCCCAAGATCCTTGGCAGACAGATTAGAGTAGCTGGCGCTGGCACAAAGATACATGCACATATCTGTATCAATGAAATGATAATCAAAGTAAGAAGTAATATTTTTACCTCAGATCTTGGTATGGTGTTGCTAGAGAACCCAAAGTAGCAGAGCGGAAGACCTCTCAACTACCTCCTAGAGCAATACCTACACATAGGCAAGACAAATAGTGATATCACAACATATAAATTTGAGAATCAATACAAGAATACATAAGGATATCTAGCTACACATATCTAAGCTACTCATAACCAATAGTGTTGCATAAACATGTAAATAAATCACAATACCAATGCCATGGAGTATACAACACAACTGCAGGTGTATAATAATGGTAGGAAAGAGTGATTACAACCATCAGTTGCATCAAGATTCCCTTACTCCTCCAACTCTTCTCTCTCTCTCTCTCTCTCTCTCTCTCTCTCTCTCACTCTCTTCTTAACCTCTTGATGAAACAATGTCTAATGCAAAACTTTGATAGTCAATAGGCAATCCTTTCAATACTTTCCACCCTTTTCACAATGCCCCAAGCCTCAAATATATAGTATGAGAGGATAATCCTTTCCAATTATTTCATGAGTTCTTTTGGGAAAAATATGTGATGTTTCCATGCTTTATTGCTCTTTCCTTGTTTGTTATACTCCGTTAGGAATAGTAATATCCTCAAACAGGTCAAATCTGGATGTTTCCCTGCTTTTTGGGTTGACATATGAGTGAATATAAGGATATTATTTGGTCAACCTGCTCCTTTGGCCTTCAGAAACTCACCAAATTTTACTAACGTTACCCCCAAGGCAACAAGAGAGTTACCCTAGGGACTAACACACCTCATTCATGGCTAGGAAGATTTTTAAAGCACCTTACTAGTTCCTCAGGAGCGTTAGCTTGGAAAATAGGCTTGTGAACTTGGTCAATCTTTCAGTCATCTTTCCTTTCTCCTCTGAGATGATAAGGAGGAAATTTTCCTGCATAACGACCCCCAACCTCTCTTCTTGAATGAGCTCATGTCATGGGCATCGAGGCCACATTGGGAAGAGCACAAAATAATCCAAAGGAATAAGGGATGGGGAACGAGTAGGGGGGAGCAGGGGATGCCAAGAGGATGAGTCAGGAGACGTAAGAAAGAGCTTGAGTGAAATGGAGAGGATCCATAAGGGAGTGGATGCCAAGGACGTGACTAAGAATCACAAAAAAAACTAACTCAGTGTGACAAAAACCAAACCAAGAATTGGGAATGGTGAAATTGTTTTCAGTGAGACGATATACATGAGTAGTGCCAAGGACATGACTAAGAATCACAAAAAAACTAACTCAGTGTAACAAAAACCAAACCAAGAATTGGGAATGGTGAAATTGTTTTCAGTGAGATGATATATATGAGTAGTTCCAAACTCTAAGAAATGAGGTTGCTTGTAGTTTAAAGAAAGATAATTTATTTGTCTACAATAGGGATGAGTTTAGGATGATAATTTATGAAAATAATGCACAATTTTCAAATGGAAAGTGACTAGACTAGGATTTGGTCCTTCAACTTGCAAAGTGATGATTACAACACATGCAAAGCCTTTTCCTTCTTACTTACCAATATTGGTAGACTGAGTGACATATATGCTAGCTAAAATATGAAACCAACCCAAACTTTCCTTGTACATTCATTCAATCATTTCAGAAATATCACATAATTGGTTAATAACTTCCATTTCCATCGCCATTGAATGAATGCTCATGGGTAATAACTACCCCAGCGCGCTCTCACTGTGGGTGAATTCAATGCCATATCCAAGATCTTCCCCGGCCAACATGTGGAAAAGCACCTCACTTTGGAAATCCACTAGATCTCTCCAATTTTGTCATTGCCTTACGTGCCATCCTCCAGGGCCTTGTATGTGTGGTAAAGAGCTTTAGTGCATTGGGGTTTATATTCGTTACACTGTAGATCCTTGTGAATCACCCTATCAAAGAAAAAAATAATGAAATTACTATAAATATACATTATATATTTCATTAACATATTGTTAATTATGTGTATCCTAGGTGGTTGGGAGGTAGGAATGAAATCCTCTCCACCTAGGTTCAATTCCCACAAGTGACATAATGGATGTTTACAACATCAACAAAATATGTGTGTTCCTCATATGAAAGATACAACCTTGTACTTATATATATATTTAAGTGTTAGCTTAATTGGTTGAGTCTTTGTAGTTAAAGAACCGTTATTGATGAAAGGTCATGAGCTTAATTTTATTGACATCCTTGGAGTTATGCTCTATTCATAAATACTTTTAAGATAATTAAGAAAAATGATAAATTTTAATATAAAATAAGTGAACATCAATATTTTTAAATATTATACTTTATAAATATAGCTTAAATATGGCTTTTAAAATATATAATCCATTATTTTTAAGCGATTCATATTTAATAGAAAGACATGTTCAAACTATAAAGCATGTAACCAATTAAATAAGATGGTTAATTTCCATAAAATTTTGTAGATGCAAATATTTTACATTAATAAAATTAAATTGCCTATATGTCTCAATCTAAGTAGTAAACCAAAAACAAGCATCGAGAATATGTTTGTGAGCATGTAAACTTAATGATGCTAGCTTGAAATGGCTCCATAACATGTAAACTTAATGATCCTAGATGGAAAAATGGGAGCAAAAACGACATACCCACTCATAAATACATTAGTGCATGCATAAAAATGGATGGCTAGAAAAACATGGACTAAATTTGTGAGTATTTCTATGTTTTCTCTTAAGTCAAGTCATTAGCTATTAGTTAGAGTTAGATTTTGAAATCTAAATTAGCTAGTTAGTTGATAGTTATATTTTGAAAGCTAAATTAGCTAGTTAGTTAAGAGTTGTATTTTGAAACCTAAATTAGCGAGTTAGAGTTATATTTTGAAAGCTAAATTTACTAGTTAGAGTTATGTTGGCTACTAGTTCGAGTTATTCGTACTCATACTCAACACTAGCAGCAAGCGGAGCGGAACTACAATTATATAAAACTTAGAAAGGTGGACAATATTTCAAGTTCAAATGGGGATGGGGAGAGAAGTTGCTATGCGAATAAAATTGAGAAGACTTTATAATAATCATCATGTACCTTATGGAAATTCATTCATTAGTTTGCTAGTGTCTCCGCCTATCAACCTCGAGGCTCTGCCATATCCATCACGCATGTATCCAAATTAATTCAGGATTATCATGATGATCCTTGAATTTTGATATGGACACCAAAGAGTCGATCATATTTGATCTGACGGAGCTTGCATGTTGTTGGGTGAAAATGCAAGAGTAAGACAACACCACATAAAATCCATACAGAGTGTAAATTCGGACTCATACTCAACAACAAGTGGAGCGGTAGATGGAATTTAAAGGTATTGCATATACTCACATCTCTATGATTTATGTGAAGAAGAGTGGTTTTTCCATTTGTGTGTATATGTGGGGAAGATGTTTAGAACATTGAAAAAATGTTAAATGATTTGTGGGAGTAAAAGTGATTTTTCCATTTGTGTGTATGCCGGGAAGGTGTTTAAAACATGTTTATAAATTATTATTATAATAAAATGATATATTTGTGTTTGTGCATATTGGAGCTACTATAAACTAAAGATCATGAAAACCATGAGGGCAAGGAACACAACTCAAAGGAGGGTTATCATTTAACCTTCCTAGGAGCTTTTTGGAGGGGTTGAATTCCCCTCCACAAAAAAAAAGCCTACTCCTTTTATTAATGATAGTTTGTGTTTATGTAAATTCTTTGATGCACCCATCTAAACAAAAAGAATATAATTTTTTCTAATTACAACATTACAAAACATCAAAATAGATATTGTCTTCTACTTAGGAGCAACTTTGGTATTGATAACTTTTCTGAAAAAGACAACATTGAAATGATATTGTTAGTATACAACCTTTCATAACAACTCACAACATAAATAAATACACCATTCATAAAGAAAATTCATAATATATATATTTATATATAATCATAAACCCATAATGCATGACAAATATTAAAAAAAAACATTAATACTATTATTATGTAAAGTAATATGAGTATGACATAATTTGCAAATATAATATAATAACAATTAAATTTATGAGTCTCTTGATTAACCATTAAGGAAGAAGGACATTCTTTTTTTTCCCTATCATCAAAGTTCACTTTGATTTAGTCTTCATGTCAAATTAAGAAAAATAAAATTATATATATATATCGAGAGTGGCAGGCTTTTGTAAGAAGAAATTCGCTGCAAGACCAAAAAATAAACAATATATTAGCTATCACAAAAAATAATATTGTGTATCAAGAAGACCACCCATGAGCTAAAAATCCTTCTCCCTTACATAAAGGTTGTATCTAGTTATATCTATCATCATTTACCTAAAGGTTGTATTTAGTTATATGTTATTTTGAAATTAAAATTATTTCTTTTATCATGCATACCACATTGGCATTGATTCTTCATAGGAGTTACCACTTCCTTTCTCCTCCAATCAATCAATAGACCTTCGAAAGTGCTTCGAATTCCGGTACTTAAGAATGACCCACTTTTCACTCTCAGGTGATTCTCCATTTTATTTTAGCATTTTTGAATTACTTACACTAAAATATTTATGGATGACATTTCAAGATATAGATAAAGTATAACCACAACTTGAAATATCAACCATATACCTTGATATATTTTAATTTTTAAAATAAATATTTTATTACTTGTTTTATTATAATTTATAAACATTATTGATATGTTATTCAATACTATATTTTTTTCATATCATTTTAAATATTTAATTTTTAACTAAAATAATTTTATTACTTTTTTTTATTTTTCCAAAGAAAAAATTGAACTGTTTATAAACAAGATAAAAAGTTACATAGTATATGCCAGAGCATTCAGTTTGTTGTATGATTGAGTATCATAGAGCTCTGCAAAAAGGGATTGCCCTTCTTGTCCAAATTTGTGAGAAATAGTAATCCCTATAACCGTAAGCCTCCTCATGACAAGGAAAACAACTCCCGTTTCCAGAAACAGTCACAAAATACAGTCCATGTATTGATTATCCATGAAGAGATCCAAGCCATGCATCTATTTCTCGGGTCTCCTCATCGAGGAAAACAACCCAAACAAAAAATAGATACAAAAAACTAGAAACCAGTTTTACAAAAAGACCATAACAACTGTAAACAAACCCAGAAAGATGGCTATAAACAGTCTGCGGAGACTCAAAAAGATAAAATGAGACTATGTGTGAGGAGGCTGATCCGACACACGGATCTATCCATGGTCCTCCTAAGCTATTCTCCAACTACCCAAATCTTGTTGCAAACCCTCTTTAGAAAGCCTGTCTGCTGTATCATTGTGTTCCCTGTAGATATGGCATAGGGAGAAAACATTAAAAGTAAGATTTAAATTCAGAATCTCTTCTAATAAAGGTCTCAAAATATAATTTTGACATCTACTTTGACCATTAACCCATTTTATAACATTTAATGAATCCCAAAAAATCTGAATTGTGAAGATGTCCCTGTAGATAAGTCAGCATAAAAGCAACTTTAAGGTAGACAATTCTGCGAAGTTATTTGATCCAGTGCCTAATCCCACTGATGCTTTTAAAATCTGGTTTTCATTTAGGTGAATGATCAATCCTGCTCCTGCTTTATTGTCTTGAGAAGCCCCATCAAAATAAGCCCATGGAACTCCTTCCTTGATTTGTTCTTCTCTTATTTGTCTGGGGATCCTTTCCTCCTCTAATTCAGGAATGTTTGAGTAAATAGAGGTACACTGTAAAGCAATTGTCTCAACAGGGGTTTCCTTATCTAAGAAAATGTACCTGTTCTTGGCAATCCAGATGCCCCATGAAATAATTGGAGGTAAGTTCAGCAGATTCCCCTCTGGATATAGCCGCCACCATTTTTCCCAAACATCAGTGATGTTTTCCCCTTCCCAGACTACTTGTTTTTGTATGAGCTTCCCAACCTCCACCCACACTTTTTTGATAAGAGGACAATCTATAAATAGATGCATTATTGTTTCAGAATCAGTTTTTGCATAAAGAACATCTCCCCGGCCCTTGCTTATATCTGGATTGAAGAATGTCCCATGTAGGGACTTTTCTCATGAGAATGCACTAGAAGAAAAGTCTGGCTTTTGCTGGGCATTTTAGCTTCCATAAGGGCTTGGCCCACCATTCCAGATCTCCCCAACCTTTCTTCGACATTAAGAAATTATACCCGAATTTTGGAGAATAAGATCCAGAATTAGCGTGGGCCCACACTAATAGATCTAGCCTGTCTTTCAGCCTAACGTTTGATCTGCAGAGTTCTTGAGTGTAGGCCTTCCAATCATTCCACCAGTGGGGCCGGAGATCCAACTCTTCTCCCGATTTCCATGCTTGTCCCCAAATTGTAGAGTGACCAATTTTCTCTACTTGACTAAGGAAAAGAATTCCTTTAGATTCAAGGTTCCTCATAAGACCTGGGGATAGAGCAAAGTTTTCATTGCACCCCACCCAAGGATCCTTTCCTATCCGAAGGTTTTCCCCGTTTCCAATTTGCCATACCAAACCTTGTTCGATAACCTTGAATGCCTCTATAGTAGCCTTCTAGACCACCGAAACATTCCCTCCTTTCTTGATGGGATTCCTTATCCATTCTTCTAATGGGACAGGGTTTATATATTTCCATTTCACCACTTTCATCCAAAGATTTTCCATTTTGATGATTCTCCACCTTGATTTGGCAGCCAGAGAGGGGCCAAACGCAGTGAGGTCTTTTATTCCCCACCCTCCCCATTCTTTAGGTCTTGCCACTTTCTCACAGGCGCCCCAAGGGAGTACTGAATCCTCCTTTGATCCTGCCCAGAGAAATCTGTTGCATATCCTTCTTATTTTCTCTAGAATTCCTTTAGGTACCCATGCCAAAGCAGCCCAGAAAACCAGTATTGCTAAGAGCACTGATTTGATTACAAATATTTGATTACTTATATTATTATATTTTAGTAAATTACTATTTTATAGTACA
>APFE030521466.1:0-13463 GCA_000404065.3 Pinus taeda | reverse complement strand
GAAGAGGTGTAGGGGGAGAAGCGGGAGGAGGCAAAAGAGGTGCAACGAGAAGAGGTAGAGGAGGAGCTGAAGGATGGAAGAGGGAGGAGGAGGTTGAGGCAACATGAGAGGAGGTGGAAGAGGCATAGCGGGAGAAGAAGGTGTGGGAAGAGGGGGATCGGGAGGAGTCTGGGAAGGAGGGGAAGGAGGTGGAGGTGGAGTTGGAGGCGGGGGACGGGAAGAGGAGGCAAGGGAAGATGCAGAAGTGGGGGAGGAGGAGGAGGAGACCAAGCCAGGGGGGGTGGAGGTGGAGGGAGGCAGGGGAGTTTGAGGAGAATTAGGGCAAGGGGGAGCTTAGGGAGGAGGGTGGTGGCGATGGGGAGGAAGAGGAGGATGAGGGCGAGGCAAGGGTCGGGGGGGTGAGTGGGAGGAGGTAGAGGACGATCAAGGGGAGGAGGAGGAGGTGGAAGAGGCAGAAGGGGAGGAGGAGGAGGGAGGAGGAGGAGGAAGAGGACATAGGGTTGGAGGTAGAAGAGGTAGAGGAGGAGGAAGATGATGTGGCGAATAAGAATAACCTAAAAAACATAGATTTAATAGTTTAGCAACTCTCTCTCATAAGGAAATTTGTTTCCCTTTTATTTGTAATGTTACAGATTTCCTTACAGAATTACAAAACTAGTTCCACAAAGTCTTTCATAATCTGTCATATTTTTTTCACATAATTATATGTTCATAAATGATTACATACTTATAAATATTCACCTTCTCTTCAAAATAAACAGACAAACATATAACAAATCTTTTCAAACATACTTATGTTCTTAAATATTTTTATTAAAATAGTTGACCAACCTAAGTTATTTCATGGAAAATAGAGATAAAATACTACCATTCACAACCCAACCTTGAACCAATACTCTATTTGTTCCCCTATTTAATCCCCAGTTGTCATAAAATAACAAATCATCATAGTGCTAAAATCATTGTGTTCTAGCAGTCTTTCTCTTCCATTGGTGTGTTCTGGTTTGAGGCTTGCCTTTTGCCAAATATATATATTTTCTTACAAGTTCCAAAGTATGGAATTTATTTCCTTATCACCCTAGTATATTCATTTTATTAGAAGTTCAAAAGTATGGCATTAATTTCCAAACATACATAATTTTTAGTATGCCAATATGTCCTCCCTTCTCTTTCTCTTTTTGAAGCACAAACAACTCCCAATTTTTTTTCCTGAGAGTTAGGACTAATCTCTCATGTTAGATCTATGATGCGCATACACCATAACACTCAATTTTTATTTTTTTGAGTTACTATCAATTTTCTAGTCATGAAGTAATTTATGTTTTGGTCTTATGTCTTTGTATGATAGTCATTGGGCCTACCTACATTTACCCACAGAAAATAATCCATGACATATTGATGTTGTATTTATAAGTAGTTCCTTGGAGGAGTACTTACATATAATTTTTTTTTGATTTTTGGCCTTGTTTACAAACATTTCGCACATCAAAGACTATACATATCATCCTAAATTCTAACATGAGTTGTCCTATCCTAGTGCTGACCTAGTACAAAGGCACATCACCTTATCCTATCCTATCTTATTCTATTCTAACATTGTTCCGTTAGTGTGCTAAGATCTAGAGCATCGATCTAGAAAGGTGGTCATCGATGGTAGATATCACTCCAGGGTGGTTGAGGTAAATATTTTCCTCCTCTATCGCTTCTCCACTCACCATTTTTGCACCTTCCCATCGCAACTCTCTAACTCTGATGTAGTTAGGGTTTCATGGAAGGTTCAAGGCACAGACTGTTCTGGAGGTCAGTTATTCGTTCCACCACTACGTCTGGTTTCCATACATCTTCTCTTGACTTTTATTTCCAACAGTGGGGCTACTTTCTTTCTTCAGATGCGATTTCTACAGCCTAGCCAATTCATTCTCAGTAGTTAACCACCAGTTTCGTCTTTTTTTTCCAGTACTGATTAATTATTTTCTTAATGTTATTTTCATAAATCATTATGATACTTATCTAGTTGCTAATTGCATTTTTTATTTGAATTTTCATGTTTCCCTTCTGCACAAGGTCTGCCCATTTAGCCCACCTAGGTGATGGGTTCTATCCGATTCCTTAACAATTAAGTCGGGTTCCATTCTCTCTTCTCCTATGGTTCTTTCGTTGACCTAGGGTTTAAATGTTTTATTTACCACTGGGTTCATCTAACCCTTTTCCACTCTTCTTGCATTGGATTCATGTTAAAGCAAACATAGAAAGAAGGAATAAGGGTGGCTTGAGTTTGAGTTTGAGTTTGAGTTTGAGTTGCCATGCAATAGATTTAAACAAATTCTTTGATGAATTTGTTCAAGAATAAATTCAACCAAGCAATGCTTGCTCGGGTTTGAGGTGAGAAAAAAGAGAGGGTTAAAGTAATAGGTGGATACAGCTGCAGAGGGTTAAAGTAGTGATAAGATAAAGAAAGGGTGTTTCAGGGTGTTTCAATTTGTTGGCAAGAGCCGACGCAGTGATAGACTATGGGTTTCTTTCATGGTTGGTTGAGAAGAAGGAAGAGGAGCAAAGCACTAGAATTAGAAAAAGAAAGATGTTTGGATTGGGTTCCACCAACGGAGGTCGATTTATCTATAATGGTTCCCATCATATAGAAGCTTCCAAGATTTTATGCAAGCTTCTAAAGTAACGATGTATATAATTTTGGAGTGGTCTTGTTAGAAATCCTTTTGCGACAGACCACCCCTAATTAGTAGTCGAAATCTACCCGAGAAATAACTGAATGTCAAGTGCACTTTCTCAGATTCAAGAACATATAATTTATGATTTTCAAGTGCATTTTCATCACACAACCAGTTACAATCGCTAGACATGGAAACACAGATGGATGAGGATTTTTTTCATAGATGAACGGGTGATAAGTATAAACAAAATTATAGATAGCATTCTCAAAGAGTCCTGAAAGTGAAGGATGAAAGTCCTGGGATGAAAGTGTAAGGACATATTGAAGCCGGTTTTTGTTTAAATCGAATAACAGATACACATATGAAGTACATCGGGCTCTTACCCATGAAAAGGTACATCTGGTTCCTACCCATGAAATGGTATCTGGTACGTGTGGTCCCTGAAATCGTATGTTCTGTTTAGAATACGCTCACTGAAAAGCCTACCTAACCTATTTAGGAATTATTCACGTGATGTTTCCAGATGCTAAAAGCAGTTGGGAGGGAGTTGATGTTTCCAGATGTTTCCGACTTCCTTAATAATGGTTCATTCACGAAACGATATTAATGCAACACGCACACTCTTTGATGGTAAATAGCAATAATAAGACCAGCACGAGTGTGGAGAAAAGGAAGGCCATCAAAATTAATTTCACCCACTGTGATTTCTTAACCAATCAAAACATTCATTGAATTGTTGCGTTAAACAGAAAGCTGCGTCTAAAATAGAATTGGAACTGCCATCTTCCAGCGCGCATCTCTACATCTAAATCAATATCTGGGGTTCTTCCGAGGTGTCGCTTTAGAATTGCACAATCAACCACAATACCTCGCTTTAGAATTGCACAATCAACCACAACCGAAAGGGGTAAGTCTTAACTATCCCCAAAAAAAACAACAAGCTCCTATTGACGAACGAACATTCTGGAAAGAAAACCGGACACTCTAATTAACCCCACTTAACACATGTATAATGCTCAAATTCATTCATAAAACTATTAAAGCCAATCAATAAATTCATTTCTCAAACTATGCACCCAACCAAAGCCATGGGCGTTGTGAGAATATTTATTAAACGATCCCACGCAATTAAAGTCCAAGGTAGAATGTTAGAATACTAATGATAGAATACTCCCGGAGCAATTACTAAAGCATAAGAAGCATCAGGATTTAGAGCATTCCCTGACGAGAGTCTTGGTATTTAGTCACTGACCAAGGTCAAAGACAAAACTAGACACATAACCGAATTCCCATCTCCCCTAGATAACTGGACCAGCCGCATAGCATCCACGAGGGTCTTACCACACTACCCTCTGCCATCCACATACCATAGCATAGCAGCAAGCTTCGTCTCCCCACTGCTATTCCACAAAGCATCAACCGAGGTCTTCCCACAACCTATCTCCCTCATATCCTCGATTGTTACATAAACAACACAAAACCGTTCCGTAGTTGATTAAAGAAAGACCAGATAAGCGCTCCATTCCCCTAGTTGGAAGATAAGGTAAGGTTCGCCCACCATTCGGGTCATCGAACAAAGGAAAGGAATACCTATCTGTAAGGTAAGGGTATAGATAGGCAAGATTTCTTTTCTTTGGTTTAAATAGGCCGCGCCATTTCGCCTAGCAATGTGGTTATCAGAATAGCAAGGAAAATAAATAGGTCATGCCATTTCGTCTTTCTAAAATAAACAATTAAACATCTACAGAACAGGGCAATCAACAAAAGAATACTAACCTTGTTTCTTAGGCATCTTCCTTTTGCAGCGGTTGAAACTCTGGAAACTTCTCATTCTCTGCTCCAAAAGCAAACACTGGAAAAGCTGCTCTAGCTTCTGTATATGAAATAATTCCAAATCATCCGATCAGAAACAAAAGAATTTAAAAAAATAATTAAAAAATGTTCAACCACCGCTGCATATTCTCGTCAGCCACAACTTTCTCTCTCAATTAACACAAATCCACAGAGACATAACACAAACATTTACACACACGACACATTTATGGAGCGCTCCGTAAGACAGACAACTTTACATCACATCACAGTGTTTCAGAGAGAAATAAAGAGCTAACAGAGTCCACTCCATGCTTAACCTGTTGAATCATTCAACAGAGAAACAAAATTCATCAGGTTACTCAAAATTCCCCGTGGAATGAATTAAAGGGACAAACCGATTAAACCAAGGGAACAGAAAATTACCCCAATCGCCTGCTGCCTTTCCTTCACTCTGGTTTTTGGAGGTGTAAAAATTCCTCCTCTGAGCACAACATCCTCTCCATTGACAATTAATATCACTCTTCATTCATCAATTGCCAGTCGCTACTATATAATCACTCAAGCATCCCTGAAAGGACAGCTAGAATTTCGTTTTAAGCTCTTTTTTTTGTTTTTTTACCTTTGTGTCAAGTTGTTAAATCAATCTTTTAATCACCATTGCTTAAACCAATCTTTTAATCACCATTACTTAAACCAATCTTTTAAACTGACCTGAGTTGTCATGTGCTTTCCTGCTTTTACATGAAAAGCATTCGTTCGAGTTTTCATATGTGGCCGAGAACGTGCGCCGGCATTGGTATTGAGCACATAACAATGTTCCTTTTAAACTATGGTTCAGCGTGTTTATGGCATGGAAGAATCATTTATCACCTTTTAAACTATAGGCCAGCTTGTTTAGGGCAGGGAAGAATCATTTATGACTAAATTTCAAAGAATAATGATATTAATATTAATATTAAATCAATCGTAAAATATATCATTATCAATAATAATATATAGATTGTTGATGTCACATTAAAAATTATTAAGAATGGAATTATACGAGATTAAAGAAGTAAATTAAAAAATCAATAAAATTATTTTTATAAGAATTTTGTTGGTAGTTCATATGAAATTAGGGTTTTGCAGCTATAATTTTATGTGAGGTTTGGGTTTTATTGGATGGAAGATGATTTTTAATAAATGTTGTCATTACTTTGGGATAGTAAGGGTTTATATCGCACTAATCAAATATCAGTTAGAAAGATGATATATTTAATTATAAATATAGGAATTTATACTTCCACTTTTGGGACGCATGGTAGAAATGGCCCTCGAGAAGGCTACCTGGTTATTAACCTCTCATTCCATTACAAAACTAGACAATTGTCTCCTTGGTCTTTCATGCATGGTATGTATTTTATATATAATTTAAAAGTAAGTTTCTTAAAATAATTTTCTAATTTTCTGTAAAAAAAATTAAAAAAATTTATCTTTTAATAGAATACTATAGAGTGTAAGGTTTATAGTGGTGGCAGGCCTTGGAATGAACATTTGTGCTTGTAGGTGACTTGTCAATCTTGCGCTAGAATCGTGTTGACATACAAGCACATGGACGTGAATAGTTGTAAACTTCAACAGAATATTAGAAAATATTTTTTTTTAATATATAGTATTTTTATTTAATGCAATGTTTTGTATTAATCTTTTTATAATAAATATTAATTCATAAACCATTTAATTAGGTATTTATAAATATAAATTTATAACCTATTTACCTAGATATTTGATCAATATGAATTTATAATCTACTCAATTAAATATTTAGTAAGTATAAATTTATAACTATTCAATTTGGTTAATAAATTGAAAAGCATTTGTTCAATTTTGTACATATAGTAAGCATTTTTTAAATGGTTACTAGTAACCTATTTGAATTTAAAAATAATTTGGGGTGAGGCGATGAAAGCGGTAAGGCGTTGTTGAAACTGCTCAACTAAAAATTTTGATTATGGAATTTGGGTAGCCTTGGTTCTCCCACTTTCAATCCCATGTTCAAAACTACACAAACTCAGATATTGCAGACAAGGATTCTTTAAACATGATTTTAAAGGAAAGAGAGGGTCACACCTCCTTCTGGAATGCTCTTGCTAGTATGTATTTTCAATGGGAAGGAAAATTTGGTACAAAAGGAGGATCCTCAAGTTACTCTTAAATGCTTATTTTGGGAGATAAGTGTAAAATGAGTCTACAAGGTCCATGTATTCCTAAGGCCCCTCAGACCCTTAGATTTATCACTCCTACAATATGTCTAGAAGAGCACGGGAAATGCATTGCAGATCGTGATTTTATATGTAAGTGTGTAGCAATTTGACCCGTGAAGAAGGAATTGGAGCATTGGATACAACATAACTGATTTTATATGTAAGTGTGTAGCAATTTGACCCGTGAAGAAGGAATTGGAGCGTTGGATACAACATAACTGGAAACCAAAAGGAGTGGTGGATTTGGGACTGGGACCGAAAGGTGTCTTCACACTCATCTTTTCTCACCTTGAAGATAAAGGTAGGATCTTTGAAGGGAGATCATACTTCCTTAATAATGTGGGTCTCTACATTAGGCACTGGGAAGCTTGTTTCAACCCACATAAGGAGAAATTCATAGAAGCACTGATATGGGTAATATTGTACTCTTTACGAGTAGATTTATGGATACCAAAAATTCTAAAAGGTATAGGGAAAGCACTAGGATTTTTTTTCAAGGTATCAAAGGTAACAAAAAGAGGTAAGAACATATCATATGCTAGGTTAGGTGTGTATATGAAAATATCTCAACCATTATCAGATTATATAGAGTTGGACTATCATTGAGAGATCTGGAAACAACCTCTATATCATGAGTGTGTTTCATTTAGATGTAGAATTTGTCATGGGCTTGACCACTTGATAAGAGAGTGTGCACTAAGAACAAAGGAACGAGCTTGTGGTGGTCAAATGTAAAATGATGGTTTCAATAAGGTCGCTACACAGAGACAAACTCACAAGAACTGAACCTCTTATAATACAAAGGGGTTGGAGGGGAAGAATTTATTTTCCGCACTGGAGGATATGGAAGAAGACTCTCAGAACATAGAAGCCATCGATATGAATATTATTCCCACAAAATGAACTCTAGACAAAAGGTGTGCTAAAATGTAAGTTCGAAGAGGAGGAAAATATACAAGGTAGTTTTGACTTTTATTCACTGCCAGGTTTTGAGGAAATATCTCCTTTACTAAAGAAAAATTCATCAAACCTCTCAGATGAAGAGAGGGTATTAGCTACACCGGTGAATGATTAGGTGCAATAAGAACTGGGGGACTTGTCCAAAGAGGAAAGAGAGATCTATGCAAATGCTTATCTCAAGTGGAAAAGAAACTGATGAAACTCAATATTGGACGCAATAGATCAGTCATTCCATGATTTTAAGGACAAGGAGAAAGAAATTACACTGAAGGACCTTATTAAAGAACATGAGAAGAAGAAAAATACACTAAAGAAGGAAGCGAGACAAAACACTAGAGTGAACCAGGGTAATACAGATCAAGCAATAGCTATGACAGAGAAGACATTTCCTTTTCCCAACTCATCATCACGAGAATTATTTCATGGAACATAAGAGGGATACAAACACAGATATATTAGGGACTGAATAACAAAGGAAAGCATAATGATTGTTATATTACATGAAACAAAACTAATAGGGGAGAAAATGAATCAAATAGCAGGCACTTATTGGAAAGGATGTGAGTCCATGTCTCCCAATGCTACGGGTAGTGCAAGAGGCTTAGATGTTTGGTGGAAACCACATGAAGTGGTCTTCCAAGACTGGATGGCTTATGATCGAATTCTTACAGGTAGATTTAGGTATGTCGGAAAAAAATATTTTTTTCTATTGGTGGTTTGCAACCCTCCAGGTACAAGGGACAAGAAGGTTTTTTGGAAGCAACTACAGAAGGTGAAACAAATAATAGGAAATGTCTTATGGTTGGTCGGAGGATATTTTAATATCATAAGATCATTAGAGGAGAAAAAATGAGGCATTCATAGGTTAGAGCAAGCATCCTCTGATTTTCATTGGATCATAGATATTGCACCTTATACACATTCCAACAAACAATAGGATGTTTACCTGGAATATCATCGTAGAGGCACCAATCATATAGCGTGTTGTTTGGATCATTTTTTGTTATCAAAGGAAGTTTTATAGAATGATATATTTATTGAAGCCTCAATTTTGTCTTGCATGGGGTAGCATCACTAACCCATTTGATTGGAAACTGATCTGAAAGAAGCCCCACTAAATTAGCCTATCCGTTTTGAAAGATTTTGGCTTCAATCCATTGGTCTTACGCATTTATTAGCCAAATGGTGGAAGGATTTGGATATTAGAGGGACCAACAAAATGAACACATTCTAACTCAAGCTAAAATATTTGAAGGAAAGGATAAAATTTTGGAATAACCATGCCTTTTGGAATATCTTTGAAGACAAGATAGAGTGGGAAAGTAAAATGGCTAGCATCCAACAAAGAATCATTCTAGAAGGAAGAACCTCAGAGTTGATAGCAGAAGAGGCACAGACCCTTCAAAATATAGAGCACAAAAGGCAACAAGAAGAGACTCTTTGGAAGTAAAATTCTAGGATACAATGGATCAAGGAGGGAGATCGTAACTCAAAGTTCTTCCACAATGCTATGATTGAGCGTACAATTTTTTTCCTTCAGAGGAAAGGATGGAGATAAGAAACTACAACATTGAGATATAGAAAGTGAATCAATGCATTATTTTAATGATCTCTTGATGGAGGACAGTTCAGGAAGACAATTAGCTATAAATACAATGATTCAACACATACCAAGAGTGATTAATAGTGAGAAAAATATTGCATTAATGAGACCAATATCCACGTCTGAGGTTGAAATGGTGGTTATGAACATGCCTAAGAACAAGGCACTTGGACTGGATGACCTTACGAGATACTAATTGCAAGCATGTTGGGCATTTTTAGGCAAGGAAATTCAAGTAGTTGAGGAATCAAGATGGTTGGGATCATTTCATGCAACACTCAACACTATGTTCCTAGCATTAGCCCCAAAAGCATGTCCCTTTGAAATTCCAGAGGCTTTCAGACCAATTTCTCTATGTAGAATGCTTTTTAAAATTATTTCTATGGCAATAGTTGATTGATTGAAACTGCTCCTTCCATTATTATTCTCCCCATCTCAAACTAGTTTTATAGAAGGGTGTCAAATTGTGGATGGAGTTATTATGGTGCAAGAAATTATTTATTCTTTGAGGTCGTAAAAATTCTTAGTTATATCATTAAACTAGACTTATCGAAGGCCCATGAAAGATTTAGATGTCAATTCTTATTTCAGGTTCTCCAAGCTTATGGTTTCTCTGAACAATGGATAGAGTGTGTGGCGTCCCTTATCTCATTTTTTTCTCTATTTTGATTAATGGTTCACCCAATCATACTATTCATCCTTCCAAAGGGCTCAAGAATGGTGATCCTCTATCAACATTTCTATTTATTCTAGACATGAAAGGACTTGGTCGAATGCTTCAAAAAGCTAGTGTATAGGGACACGTCTACGACCTTTTCCCATAAGGGGTAGATCTTCCTATTTCTCATCAACGTTTGTTGACAACATTATATTATTTAGTTTACCAACCTAGAGAGAGGTGAAAAGAATGGGTAGGATTTTACAATTTTTTATGGAAGCCCCAGGAGCTATAGTGAACACTAACAAATAAGAAATGTTCTCCTTCAATTGTTCAGAGATGGTTCACATCAGGTTAAGTCGAACCTTGGGTTTTAATAGAGGTCAAATTGCTTCAAAGTATTTAGGAATACCTCTTGTATTGTTATAAAATAGGGTCTCTACATGGGAAGAACTTATAGAAACAACTCATCGTAAAGTGAATAACATGAGTATCTATATTATCATTATGAGGTGTTGGCGTTGCACCTCTAGGAAACCATATATATCAAACATGCCACGAGATTTGGATGGTATTTCATGATCAAAATAGCCCTGAAAGCCCTTGAAAACATAATCATATCTATCCCTTGAATAATAAATCATCTTTTGAAAATCCAAGCACTATTGGGAACTACAACACGTAAGATTATGGACATAACCATCTGTAGAATCCATTTTTTGTGATATTCAAGACATAGTAAAATTTCTTGGTACACCTAAATGACACCCATACTCTTTGAAAAGAATTCTATATATATCGTTCACGACACCCACACTCTTTGATAGGAATTCTATTGAAAAGAGCAACACAAGCGTGGAGAAAATGTCATCAATACTAATTTCATCATGCTTTCTTAACAAATCAAAACATTCATTAAATTGTTGTATTACACAGAAAGTTTTGTCTAAAATAGAATTGAATATGTAACTAGCTATGTAGGCTATGTAGCTATGCGTCTCGAATTGGATTTGTAACTAGCTATGTGGGTTATGCAACTAGCTAGCTATGCATCTAGGATTGGATCTAGGGTATGTAGGCTTCTTTCCTAGTAAATGCTAGGTAGGCAGCTAGCAATGCATCTACAATTGGATTTGTAACTAGCTATGTAGCTAGCTTCTTTCCTGCTAAGTTCTATGAGGGGAATCTCTACATCTAAATGTATATTCTGGGGTTTCTTTGAGTTGTTGCTTCTAAATTGCAAAATCAACAAAACATGTTGAGTTTTTCTCACAAATGACTAGATCTAGATCTATATGGTTTTTTTATGTAAGGTTTTTGTCGGTGTCTATCTATATGAAGGTTTTTGGCGGTTCCTCTCAATTGATTGAGCCACCTTTTCAATCTCATGTTTAATCTACCCACACATAATATGCTACTTAATTAGAAGCTATTGGTCATGCTACGTAAATTAGTGGTTCTATGACTAGTGCTAGTGGTCTTTAAGCAACTTTAGCTTCATCAGGTTATCCACCTAACCAACTATTTATACCAAACTCTTATGGATATGTGACAATTGTTGCACAACCATGAAATGGGAGAAGGAGGAGATCAATTGGGGATTTAGAGAGACCAATGTTGTAGCAAATGGTGCAACCATGATATGAGACAATGAGGATCTCAATTGGGCATTTAGAGAGACCAATGCTATAACAAGCAACACATCCATGAAATGATAAATGGAGGAACTTAATTGGCCATTTGTAGAGACCAATGCTCTAACAAATAACACAACCATGAAATGAGAAAAGGAGGAGCTCAATTGGGAGTTTGGAGAGACCAATGCTATCAATAGCTAAACATTTTGATGGGTGGTGAGACTTATTACATGGAAAAACACCTAATACCTCACATTCGGGCCATAGTCAACACTTATGTGAACATAGATGGATGCAAAGGACTAAAACTGACTCTGTTGGCATAACTATTCTACAATGGAAATGTTCTATAAACATATCAAATAGATATTCATAACTTGCAACAAGAAATAGAGGAGAACAAGGCCGTCAAACCTTGCCTCCTAGTAATCTTTCGTGTTTGTTCAAAACTCCATAAATTGGTGGTTGCAAAACAGCTAGAAAATCCTCATTCTCTACGGCAAAATCATTGGAAACACCACTCTAGCTCCTGTATATAAATTCCAACTCAACAGAAAAAAGGGTGAGGAATGACTTTTAAAATAATTCAAGAAAGTATTTCCATGAGTACCAACTCTCTCCAACTCACTCTGAAAGCATTATTTGTTGATCAAGTGAACCCTTCAGCCACCAGTGCATATTCTCCTCAACCAGGACTTTCTCTCTCAATTAACACAAATCCAAAGACACAAAATAAACGTTTACGTAATTAACACATACAACTACACAACACAAATTACAAGCATAACACAACACTACAAATGAAATTGATGCATCTAACACTACACTAAAAATTTATGGAGCACTCCATAAGACAAACACCGAGGACTCTCTCTCAATTAACACAAATCCAAAGACACACAAAACAAACGTTTACATAATTAACACATACACCTACACAACACAAATTACAAGCATAACACAACACTACAGATGAAATTGATGCATCTAACACTACACTAAAAATTTATGGAGCACTCCATAAGACAAACAACTTTACACTAAAGTGCTTGAGAGAAAAGAATACCCATGCATGCTTAATGTGTAGGTTGAACAGAGAAAAAAAATTCAAGTTACATAAATGTCCAAGTAAAATGAATTAAACACACAAATTAAGAGAACATAAAATTAATCAATCTCACCCCTCCCTGGTTAACCGGTTGAATAAATAGAGAAAACAATTTTTTTGTGGAATGAATTAAAGAGATAGACAAACAAATTGAAGGGAACAAAAAAGCTACCGTCCATGAATAATCCACTCCATGACAAAAAATTTTGATCTCTTCCTCTTCGTTCGTAAATTTACCACTCTCATTATTCATTCATCACAATGGTCGATCCCTCTAATTCTTCATTCATGAGGAGAAAATATATAATGACCAAGGAATTTGTGAGTTTTATGATTGTATTTTTAGACCGTTTGTGAGTTTTATGATTGCATTTTTAGACCGTTTGTGAGTTTTATGATTGCATTTTTAGACGGTTGTGTTAAAAATTATGTTTTATGATTTCATTTTTAGACTGTTGTGTTCAAAATTATCTTTAACAAATCTTTTAATTGCCCTTCATTAAACAACATTTTAACTTAGTATTACTATTTTATAATTTATGATATTTTCTAAAACTGAACTTTTTAAAAATTATCAATATACAGTTCAATCTTGGTCAATGACTTTCAAATTTTGTATTTGCAGGGTTGTAGTTTTCTTACCTGCTTCTTTCAGTTCTCTGAGTGTAAATAACAATATTGGGTGAGATTTATTGATTGGAATACATTTAATATTTAATATTAATGGTGCAAAGGCTAGTCCTATTATTGAGTTATATATATATATATAT
>APFE030521465.1:29434-53165 GCA_000404065.3 Pinus taeda | reverse complement strand
TTAGACTCCTATATATAGAAAGGAGGTTTTGTCATTTGAATCATCCAAGAATTGTTCATTTATGTAATGTAAAGGAGGTTGCCCCCTCGAAGAGGCTGAATTATAAGGCGTTGATCTATCTTTTCTATCTTTTCCTGAGCTGGTTTCATAACAGAACAACACTTCATGGTGAAGTTGCACGGCTCCTTCATTGTCGCTTGAAGGAGCTCCTATTAATGGACTATATTCTGGACTTGATCTCTCTCGATCTCTAAAGAGTCTCCCACATCATGTAGCTCCAAACATAAAGGCAACGACATTACCCACTTTTCACATAAGAGCATTTTAATCCAAGTATTCAATGATCTTAAGTACTTACCTCACGACCCTTAAAGAATATTCGCTCCGCTTCACTATAGCTAACTGAGGGGTCAACTGCAAATTCTGTAATGAATCCTCCCAGGATTCGATCTATCCATTGATCAACTTCCCACGCGATTTTGTGTTTAGAGGCTTCTAGCCATTGCACCATTTCTGGAGTCCACACTATCGGACTATCAAGCTTCCACCTTCGTTGATTGTCTGTCAACTTAGCTAACCAATCGTACAATTCAATCGAGAAGGTGTAGAAGAAGATCTCATGTATCTCCGTATACAAATATCTATTCAATCACTACTCCTTTGATAGGCATAGATTCATGTTTTCCTGTGCCATGAACTCATGAATTTTTCTATCCAGCCACTTTTCAATTTCTTTCTTGGTCAGGTTCCAGTGATGCGACATCACACATCCCTTTCAACAAGATCTCATTCCCAACAATGGAACCATTTGTTTTTTTAGGGGGGTCCTAACCCTAGTTTAGATTTATTTGTGTCAACCAACAAAACCCTACATTGCTGGCCCTTCGGAAAAAACATGCATAGCCCAAGCTGCAGTCTCACCCATAGCAGTATGGGGGGATGCAAGAACCAAGTTTCTGCATCTAGAGGTTAGTGTGATGTCTTTTAATGCCTTAGATATGCCTTCTCATAGATCGATACACTTCTAGGGTACGTTACTAAAACTCTGTTAGATAGGCTCCCAGACCTTCGTGAAGGTCCATGGTTAGTCCTTTCAGACCTTTAATAGTTAATTTATCTAGTTATGTTCATTAGGAAGTAATCATAAATTGGAGTTCACGCATATATGCTTAATTCATTAGAACACATAAGATAAATTACTAGAATCTTCGTGGAAGTGTTTAAACATGCATTACGTACATTATTAAGACTAATTCAAAAGAATCATGTAGCATTCAAACATTAATTCATAAAAAAAGTCATTCATCAATAGTATAGAGCATAAATGAACATGAAAAAAAATACTCAATAATTATTTAGAAACTTGTCTTTATTGATATCAATTCATCGATGATAGACTCAAAATACTTTGCACACACAGTTGCAGAGGTTTGCACACTCAGCTACAAGCTCTACCTAGGCCTCCATGCACTCAACTGTGGAGCCTTTCCTTCTCTACCTAAGTGTGGGAAGTAGAGTCTTCCTGCCTTAACCCAATGCTTTCTATCTTACTCCTTAAAATATTACCTCTTCCCTTCGCTAAGACTCAACCATTTATAGAATTTTCCATACAATACCATGGTTCGCGGACCATGGATGAATCTCACAACTGACTCAACACTTATCCAAAACAAGGGGCTAATCCCCTTTGTCTCCTATTCTTCTACATGCTCCGCATCCACAAATCATGGAGACTTTACATTGTTTTACAATATTGTACCAAAATTTGGGTTATATTAATCCTGACCTAACCCAGGGGACCCCATCTCAATAGGAGACCATGAAAACTTGATCAAAAGATGGTTACTCATGATGAAAATTGACAAGTGAGATGACAAGAACTAAGGGGAGGTGGTCCCAAAGGTACAAGCATCAAATATGAAGAAATTGGATTTTAAGAGGCAACGAAATGATTCTTCTTGGAAAAATGGCTTCCGAGTGAAGTGTCAAATCATCAAAAACTAAGAAAGACCCATTATAGTACCCGATGAGAGCTTTCCAATGGTGCTAACGGTTCATCAAATGGAGCTACGGTCTGGTTGTAATGTGCGACAAACAAATTGTGGGTTTTCCTATAAAAGGGCATTTTCCGCCAAATTTGAGAGGAGGAGAAGGCCCTAAATCTTGTGGAGATCATAGCAGACATAATGATCATCGAAATTAGGATCTATGAGTTTGAGGAAAGTGGCCTTACTGATGGCCTTAATGCTTCTTGGAATGATGGTTCCTAGTTAAGAATTAAGGCAAGAAGAAAATGAGAATGAACTACTAGAGGAGGTCTAGAATCATCCTCACCCATTAAGTCAAACATGGGGACTATGTGGTAAAGGTGGTTTGACATAGATTAGAATATTTGAATATATGGTATCAAATGTCTACGATATGTGATGTGAATATGGCTTGCTGGTAGGAAAAAATATCCAAGGAATGGGAGGATAATGGACCATACCTATATCGGTGGGATCTAGGCCAACACTTATGTTAATCAATTGCGAATATGGCCAAGGGATGTCCATCATGTCCCCAAGCATAGGATACTACCCTGAAGCATATGTGATGGAGGGGACTGATCTAGTATGCAAAGGTGGGAATGATACCCCTAGAAGGAGGAGATTGTGGAGTGCCATTGTGTTCTGAGTGCTCAAAAAAGGGATTCAAGCATCTTGACCCAAATTTGCACAAGATCCTCCAAAGGATTATAAGGATATGTAGGGGCCTATGTGCCACCAAGTATGCTATAGGTGTACTAGATGTATTTAGAGTGGTGGACTCCAAACAAATTTATTTTTATATGTTGATACATAATATGATTATTCCTCTTGTAATATGACGATGATGATTCGCCATGTGTCATGTTTATGATTGTATTTTGTGGTATACATGTGATAAATGCCAATCTAGAATATTGTTTGAAATGGTATCTACATAGTTATTTTTGTCTCTGGGAACATCACTAAATGTAATGAAATCAAATTCACGTACCAAAATCTTAACTCATAGATATTTTCTAAAAAGGACTTGGTTATGCACATGATACACACCATTCAATTGCATGACAAATAGCAAGGACTCTAAACAAACATGGAGATGAAGGATGTGATGAACAAGGGCATCGACTGACAAACCTATCACCACATCATGTTTGTCTTGGTTATTGGTGGAATATCTAATGCACATGCCATTAGAATGGACTAATGTGTGAAAGGGGGTGAAAATGGCCCATGTTTCCGAAGCTGGATTCCTCAAGAAACGACTTGCACCATCAGCATAAATGATATATAGTGTGGATGATGGATCCATCTGAAAGGTGAAAAAGGAAAAAAATTAGATGATGCAACCTACCTAAATGCATGACAGAAATAAATGCACACAAATCAATAGGATATGCTATGGGTAAAAGTTATTAAGGGAGAGTGCATTGCGAGGATTAGGAAGAATTTTGCATTCGAAATGCTCCAAGAGATATGCCCCCTTACCCAAGTCCTTATCAATGATGTAAGGTCCTAGCCATAATGATGAGTGAGACAACAACGAAGTATACAATCAACACTGTGGCAATAAAGGTCATTGTCGATGAGAAGATAGTGAGGGGCCTGGTATTAGGTACGTTGTCGATCATCATGAGCAAGTTGGGGGCCAAACTTTTGGGTTCAAAAATATGTGATGAAGTATGCACGATGGTGCATATCATCCCAAGGGTAATTAGTGGTAGTCATGGCTTCCATGATGTCCTCATCAGAATGGAAGATGGGGGGATGGGAGGAAGATGGACTACATGTTGCGACAGAGGTACCTGGTGCATCATCCTGAGAAAAAAGGTTCACATACACATCATTTGAAATGGTAGACGATGATCTAGTAGATGGAGAATCTACCGATGTTGATACCCAGGTTTCCGATGAAGGAGGTTCCATAGAAGCGTGCGCAGAAACCTCAAAAATGTTCTCGTGCAAAGATCTCAAGGATGAAAATAGGTAAAGGACATGGGACATGGAGTCCATCATATTTACATCGGGGGGAGGGATCACAATGGTGGGACCAGAGTCCCCCTATTCGGGTGTACTAGTGGTACCAGAATCCATAGGTATAGGAGTAGATGATACACTAAGGGTGGCCTCAAATTAACGAAGCACATGGAGGTAGTTGTAAAATTCATCGATATGAGGAAAACAAAGGGAATAATGACCATAATGATATCAAAAGGCACAAGGGTTATATGTGTGGAACGTTTTAAGTCTCTTGGCTGAATCCAGTAAGGTAACTTGGACCTCAAGGATAGACTTAGGAAATGTTTCATGAACCAAAGGTTTGAGACGAGGAAGTTCAGCACAGTTCTTGGTTGCATGCCCAAAAACATCACACAAAGCACATGGAGGTGTTGAGTTTGGAGGCTTAGGAGTTGGAGGTGGTTGGGGAGCCTTGTCCTTAGGTTCCTTCTTCTTGGCTTTGCCCCCCTGCCCAGATGCTTTCGTAATAGGAGTGGGTTCCTGTTGAGGTTGCGGTGGAACTATAGTAGTGTGAGGGGTCGTAGGGACCCATTGAACCAGGGTCAAAGCATGTTATGCTCTGAGATGACCAAGCAAAGTGCTCACTGGGGGATCAATGTACCATACTAGGCTCCCCAAATTCATATTAGGGAGAGTCAATGAAGCCATGACAGGGTCATAGAAAGATTCTAGGAGGAGTAAACAAGAAAGGGGTCATTCTTGTAGGGTAATGTCATGGCGGAAAAACTCTTGGATGGTTAAGACCTGTAGGAATAGTTCCTGGGGGGAACAAAGGAGAGACACCCACAAAAGGAGGTGGTCCTGTGGGGGTGGATCCAGATGGCTCAGTTGAGATGGTAAAAATAGGGTGTTGAGGAGCTGGCTGTTGACCTAAGCTACTGGGCTGCTTTTGAGTAGCCCATGATGCTTGTAACATGCAGACACTCAATGAGCTTGGCGTAGAGATGGGAGGGGGAGGACGAGGGAAAGCACCCAAAAAGGTGGAATGTTTGTAGACTCTAGGTGAAACACCCGTGAGAGGGGTGGCATACTGCATTCCAAACAGTGATGAGATAATGGACTCAGGGGAGGTTAAGGATGATGACTCATAATATGTCAACTAATCAATAGTGACGACCTTCCCTTAATGGGGGAAGCACATCTTGTGGAAAACCATAGACACGACAGTTGACATGGCATATGTGTAACTACGACCCAAGGGAATATTGTAATCTAGAGGGGAATCAATAACCTCATAGTCTACATTGACAGTCTTTCCCACAAGAGTCACTAGACAATTGTAATACATGTCGAGAGGCTGGGAGGGGTGACCATCCAAAGCATGCAAAGTGATGGTGGATGGGGACAATTCAGATGACTTGAGTTGCTTCCAAATAGTAGTGGACATCACATAGGTCGATGTCCCTTCGTCAATAATACATCAGGAGATGATGGCATTAAAGACTTGGATTGGTATCTAGAAAGAAAGAAATGGAGGTAATGGGGGATGTTCTAATGCATCAACATGAAAGACAATCAAGCAATCATCTGAAGGATCTACTACACCCAAAGAAGTTAGGAGAGATTCCTTTTGAGATGGGCAAGACTGGAGAACTTCCAACGTCAACATGGAAATAGGTTATTGCACCAAGTTGTCTACTATATTTTATGTGTGGGCGGGTCATTTAGAAGTTGCATTATGACGTAATGGCCTCTTGGGGATCTTGGGAATGGACTCAAATTTAGGTTGAGGGATCTGTAATAGATCATTTGGTGTCGTAAGAGGCTCAGTACATTCTTTGGTTTTTGTCTCAGTTGTAGATGAAGTGGATGGATTATTGTATTGACATGACCGAGTCTGTAAGTTTACATCGAAGGTGTTGACCTCGTCAGAATTCATCATGATGATCTGATAGTCACTAGGACCAGAAGGTTGGGGAGGGTGGGCTACCATACCTTGCTGAGGTTGAGCAGCAACAAATCGTTGCTGAGGGAAAGGATTTATCAATGATTTGTAAGCACAACCAGTTGAGATGGTGCATGATTCTAACACGGTCGCTCCATGGGTAGTTGACCTCTAGAAGCTACTTGGGCTTCCCACATTTGGTGCATCTCAGGTAAGAGGGGAGACTCATGAGTATAATGGCTATGTACACTACAACATCCACAAGGTTTTTTTGTATGAACAACCTTGTTCTACTTGGGCTGGTTTCCCTGTTGCTGTTTGTTGGTGTTAGGTTGGTTCCCTTGGGGTTGCTTGGGTTGATTACCCTGGTTACCCGAATTACCCTTGTTACCCTTTCCCTTATTATTTTTCTTCAAATTTTTGCGATTGGTTAAAATTTTTTGTGCGTACACTTGACCTTGAGGGGGTGGTGCCTGCTGGGCTTGAGGATGCATGGGACGTTGTTGTGCTAATGGCTGAGGGCTTGGAGCACTCGGTGGTGCATAGGTGTAAGATGGTGAAGGGGAAATGGTCTGGTAGACAGGTTGAGCACTAGATGGCCCTAACATCTACTGATGTGGTTGGGGAATTCATAGGATGTTCTTTGTCCTAAATACACATTGCTAGCAGGAGGGGGATGAGTGTTGGAGGAACTAGTGCACCCCTACAGATAGCCATAACTATCCTAAGTAAATGATGAAGGATGTGAAATAGCTCCAATGATATCGTCGCTAGCATGAGATGGCCCCGGTGTTGTTATCAGGAAAGCTACTGTCCACTCAGAGCTGCTAGTCCCACTAAGACGGGTAGCTATCTTAGAAACAAACAATTTAACGTCACTTGTGTTTTCCTTTATGAGAGATAGATGAGAGAGAAGCAGAGAGTACCAACCTCAATCTTTCGCTTGGCTCCTTGCTTGTTTCCTCTCTCCCTTGATAGAGCTTTCGCCACTCCTTCCTCACTTGTCCCGCTTCAAAGAACACTTGTAGAGTCAAAGCAACAAAATACCATCAAAGAATAGAGATCTATAACCATAAACAATATAGGATCAGATGTATATTAACCATACAAATGCATACACAAATACAAGATTTAGAGATATACAAGTATATGGAGGAAAAATCAAATAGCTTTATTGATAGAAGTAGTAGAAGAGATGATTACAACCAAGTTCTCTGATCCAGCGCCATCCTCCCAGCATGAAAGCCCTCTTCACCTCATGAAAAGCTAGATCACCCAACAATACAATGTTTCACAGAGAAACCAAGAGAACTTCCTTACAAAATAAAAAGTTCCAGCCTCCAGATCTCTAGGATGAGGGATCCATATAGATATTTGCAGGTGGGTGAGTCAGCTTCTGGGATTTTGATTAGTGTCATTTCACTGATAGTTCTTGGTTCCACTTGGAGATTTCATGATCTCTTACTCATCCCTCGGTGAATTCGGAGAGGCAAGTGTCAAATGAGCAGTTTCTAGAAGATTCTCTAAGTTTCCACCTAGCAAACTGCCTCTGCCATTTGTCTTCTCTCGCTCATCACACCCTACAGAAGGGCTCTTTAGTATGCATCACACTTTTTTCATGTAGCAGGTGAGATGCATCACACCCTTAACACTGAGCAGTCTATATGGTCTAGTTTTGACCAGTTCTGAGTAGTTTTTCAGGGAGAACTTTTGGGAGATGATGTAATTAGCTAACCTTGTTCCTTTAGGGTATGAAACAACACTTTTAGGTGCTTATAAGCCCTTGGTTTATGGACATATGAGATTGGGGTTGTAGTGCCCATATATGTCTATAACAGTTGCCCCCTAAAGCATGAGGTCATAAATCTTATGATGTCGGGTGAAATGCTTTATCATGAGGATCCGAGGTTTTTCGAACTAGAAGGTGACCTGTAATAAGATACAATACAATACATTATATTCATAATATTTTCATGATCTAGCTGACATGAGCATTCCCATGCTCAGCTTTATAAATTCATTTTCATGTACATATGACAGACAACCGTCTATGTGACAGACTGATGATTCTGGTAGAGCCATCATCCCTTATATTGGATCATTATCTGTGCAGCTATGATGTACATTTGATGTCTTTATTTTCCTGAATATATCACAGCCCAAATGGATGAAACTAGATCCGGGGTCTTCAAACTCATTCAATTTTCGGCCGAAGTACAAGTCGATCCATGTGAAAAGATGTTCTGGTGTCGAACATGGAAAGACATCGCCTGATTACCAGCCAATGATGTAAGTTGTTAACAAGCGTGAGAGGAATCACCGATAATGATAATGACCCTCAAGGTACCGCACTACAATTCACGTAGTGAGAATACATGAGTCGATGTCAAACACCACACAAAATCTTTTGGTCGAAGGCCATTGATGTAAACCTGTCGTCGGAAGTGAGAAACTTGCCATTGAGGCATGCAAGCTTCAAAGTACTCAAAGGGTTGTTCTTAGGTCAACTTCTTGGATAATGAGCTGATGTCGACAAGAAGTGACCCGTCATAGGAGGGCCTTAATGTATCCCACATCTATGACACAAAACAGAGCAAATGATTTTGTCAAGGTGAAAACGATCTGATGATACAAGGTTTAGGGTGGTGGTCATGAAAGAATAAAGCATGAAGGTATTGCAGTGGATGAGATGTTAGCTGGGTTGGTGAATTCTCTGAGCAACTTCTCTTGAACATATCGGCGAGACTGAAATGGATTCGTAGCGTTAACCCCAAAAATGGATGGTACGGAGGACCAATGGTGATATGACTGGTGAATGGAATAACCCAGCCCGACTCAATCATGGTGATGGAGTGAAGGTTTCATGTTCAAGAGCGACTTGCTACCAATCAAGTTCTTCAAGTTTTCTTCCCAATTTTTCCCCAGTCATTGCTGACCAGTACCTCTTTATTTTTGTCAAGCTTGTGGAGGATAACATATGCTTGTTCTATAATTTTCCCTTCAGGCAAACCTATCGCTATGTTTTAGCAAGAGTAGCGACAGTGAAACTCGCTCTTATCTATAATGGACAAGTTTGTCACTATTGTTTTAACGACTTTAACGACAAATATAACTCGGTCATTTTCAATTTTAGAGAGTCTAAAAAGAGACAGAAAGGAAATTCCAGTAGTCCTTTTTTGTAGTATAATCCCTTAAGTCCGAAAAAATTATAAAATAATACAAAAGGGATGCCGTTTCGATAGTTTTAACAAGCCAAACAAGACAAACATTCAATATTTTTGTGTAATGATCCCTCAGGTCCAAAAAGATTAAAATCTAGAGGAGGGATGGCACTTCCAATCACTTTAAGGAGCTGGAGAGGCCAATTGCTCGGCAATATTTTCATATTTTATGAGTTATATGAAAAGAGCTTAACGGAGACTCATTTTTTGAGGAACGAGTGATGTTTTTTGGATAGCAACTAGTTCCATGTAAGGTTTGGAACATTTTCAATCACGACAGTGTAAAGAAAGTGGCTAATAGAATCACTCGTCGCAGCTATTCCTCAAAAGGGTAAACAATCAAATGGAGGCGTATGCTCAGCTAAAAAAGAGTGGAGGTGATGGTAAGAACATGATCAAGGTTCAAAAGCTGATAATTATGCGATCGCAATGGTTATTTACTGAGGGATGGGTTCATTTTTTAATGAGCTTAAACTCTGCGGGAACATGTGCTCATTGCTAGGTTTATTTTTTAACGAACTTGAACTTCGCGTATACATTGCTTGTTATAATAATCAAAGATGTTCGATTCACCATTAACACTATGTTCTCTTGACAGTCATACTACTTGTTCAATTACTCCATTAAACTGATTAGACATGTACATACATGCTTGAAAATGAGTAAAAGAAAACTAATACCTTACTTGAATTACGTGAGCAATAACATAAAAGTAGTTTTTACCTGTCATTTTACCATTTCATTCAAATTTGGGATTGTTGGAGCTCTGGAGGTGTTTTTCCCCCTCAATTTTCATCAGCTAATTATAGGAGATTCTGTGGACGATTTTCGGCGCCATCTGGACCAGGTAGGAGCTAAACCTGAGCTCTTCAATTGCATTCTTTCCTTTTCTGATTCTGAGCATGTTTTCCTACCTTTTTGAGCCTCTAGGGTTTGAACATTTCGTTCTCTCCCCATCGCACCTAGTACAGATTGAAAGTTGCGATGCATACTGAGCTGGCCATTGGCTAGTCAGTATGCATCCCACCTAGTACACAACTAGGGTGCGATGGGCACAAGGAGGAAAGTTTATGCACTGATTTTTGATGGAATTTTTTCCTGTTTTTGCCCAAATCAGGATCCTAATTCTTCTCTTGTTTTTTTTTTCAGAGATTCATCAGAGCAAGATGGTCATTACATGGCATGAACATGAGCATGAAGAGGAGGATATGATTGCCTTACATGATCCAGGTACGGTAACTTCATTGCGGAACTGTGGCTTGCTCAAGTTCTTCTGCATATCTAGCATGAGGCAACAAATCAACTTGTTGCAATATCTTCTCGATGCTTGGGATCCTACCAACCAAGTGTTCCAGAGTAGAGGTAAATCCATCCCTTTGACTGTTGAGGATGTCTACTTTTTGACCAGTTTGTTGAGGCATGGTGCCCCTCTCTCACTATTAGATTCCACCCATGGGGGTGAATCCATGAGGGATTACATTCGCCGATACTGTAGAGATGGATCTCAGCCGAGCAGGGACAGCAAGATTAGTATTCAAGACGTTATTGACTGGTCCTTGAGGACTATCTTATTCACCTTTGCTAGATTGGCTGGCAGCGTGGCTCTTCACTTGGCCAACAGGTCCTACATGCAGTATGACTTGGAATGCCTTGAACCATAGGTATTCAAATGGTGTGATGCAGTACTTCCGGTGATAAAATAACAGCTTACCAAGGTGAAGAATAGAAGATCCAAGAACTTTGGTTATGGTTCTATTCTAACCGCTTTTGCCTTGGAGAAGATCCCACTGATGCAGCCACAGTACATTTCACTCGGAGTGCCAGCGCTGACAGAACCATGGACACAGAGATGGGTCGATCTTATGGCCAGACATGCTGGTCAGTCATAGATTTCATTCTCTGATGCCTTCTTCGAGTGGTTCAACCGTCAGCAGATGGTTTATGCTGAGTATCCATGTGTCGGGATGGATTTCTAGGGTGACCCAGATTTGGTGCTACCAGCTGGCGAGTAGTGGGGTGTCATAGGTAAAAATCTTTGACCATGTCTCTGTTTATTGCTTTTATAATTTTCTTGTGTTTTTTAAATGTTATCAAGACTAATCAAACTCATGTATTCATGCAGATATTACCAGTGCGACCTGCAGTGCGCCCGAGGGTAGCAGCTATCATTCCAACAAGAGAGGTTGTAGGGAGGGTTGTCCTTCATGATTTGGATGTAGCCAAGACTCTTGTAGTATTGCAGGATCAGATTGAGGGCCTCACCCTTGGTATTCTGGATGTGAGGACCGACGAGTTATCTCTGAGATTACAGTGCCACACTACTGGCGTGCCGAGTCGATGGACTAGGCTCCTATGTATGATTGCACAAGCAATGACTTGTTATCACCAGCACCATTAGTCTAGGGTGCTTTCCTGCATTTTTGAGTTTTTGGGTCATGTGACCGATTTTGTCTTGGACACAGAACATTTTGTAAAAACTATAAATAGTTGTATATATTTTTTATTTTCGTAGCTTTATTTTGGTTAACTTATATGATCCTGATGCAAATGTTGATGACATGCTTTTCTTTTATAAATGTTGCAAATGTCTATCTAACACATAATTTGCTAATGAATCAGTTAATGTGTTTAAGCTTCTGGAAATGTGTTGATATTGAATGGAATCAAGCTGCCTTTCCAAAACCCTAACCCTTAGGAACATATTATAGATAGCTAGATTTTGAATGGAATAGATGCCAGTAAGTTGTAGGATGACGAGTTGTGAGTCTAGCCTAACGACAAGTCGGCGTATGCCATGTGCGATGGCATCAAAGAAGAGCTCTATCAATGTGCTATATTCAGCGATGTTGTTTGTTGACCGACCAATACATACCCCTCTGAAACTCACTAACTCACAACTTGGATCAAATATGGCCCAGGCTGCAGAAGATAGGTTTCGCGTACTACGACTAGCTCTGTTGGCGTATCCAGAAATGACTCCAATAGGTTCGACATCTGTAACAAACGCAAAAGTGGATTACCTAACCAAAATGATCACTCTTAATGAAAACAAAAATGTAACAAAATCATATAAAGAGATTACTACACTTAGTCAAGCATAATAACGCTTAAGGTACAACCTGTTTCAGGGTTGCGACAGTGAGATCCCATCGTAGTCTACTAGCTCATAGGATCCTTTTGTTAAGACTTTCTTAACAATGTAGGGATCCATCCACAATGATTGGAACTTACCTGCTCCCAATTTATCAAATTCCTGATTGTAAAGTAAGACCAGGTCGCCTTCTGAGAAGACACGGGGTTTGACATTCTTTTCAAACTACGCCTTGACTCATTTCTTATGAACTTTGTTAGCCAAGGCAGCGTCACAACAGGTTTCATCCAATTGGATTAGTTCTAAGAAATGAGCCTCTTCCTCTGAAGTTCTGGGGAGAAGGTCAACTGCGAGCTTGAGAGATGAAATCTCACATTGAATCGGTAAGACTGCTTCCAGGCCATACACTAGCTGAAAGGGTGTAAATCCAATTGCATTTCTTACCGATGTTTGGTATGCCCACAAGGCCGAGTACAGGATTAGGTGCCAACTCCATTTATGGACTCCAGTCATCCTTTGCAGCATGCGCTTCAGGACTTTGTTGATCGTCTCAACTTGTATGTTAGCTTGCAGATAATATGGAGTGGAACTGTCATGGGACAGTCCTAATTTGGTAACCAATTCAACCATCATGTGATTGTGGAAATGCGATCCATGATCTATGACTATAGCTTGTGGAACACCGAATCTAGAGACTACATGATTGAAAAAGAAAAGACCAGTTGTTTCACTGCTGTTGTTTATTGTAGGCATCACCTCAGCCCATTTCATAAAATAGTCAACTGCAACTATGATATACCCATGCCCCCCAGCCGAGGTGGGGTTACATGTCATGAAATCTATGCCACATTTGGCGAATGGCCCAACTACAACTACTGGATGCAGAGGTGTGGGTGGTATTATGGTTTTGCGGTCGAAAATTTGATAAGCATGGCAACTTCTGACTATGGTTATGCAATATTTGAACATTGTTGGCCAAAAGTAACCTGCTCATAAAATCTTTTGTGCCATAGCATAACCATATTGATTCCCCCACACGCGCCTGAATGAGAATCATTCAAGACTTTTTTGGCCTCCTCATGGGTGAGGCACCTTTGCAGAACTGTATCGATACCACGACGGTAAAGTGTATCACTGACGATCATGTAGCCTTTTACTTGGTATCAAGTACGTCGTTGTTCTGAGTGAGAGGTATTAGGCCTATATGTTTGGGTTTGGAGATAGATGATTATATCTCCATACCACAGATTGCTCGACAATATTAGAAACAAAGATTCATCCACGATTGATGCTTTGGATGTTGAATCATTGGACAATGATGGGAAGCCGCATAGTAACTCCGCAAAAACTAGAGATTTCTTTGATTTGGATTTTACGAAATCCAGATCAAACTCTTGCAAAATAGCTATCCATTTCAAATATTTGCCCCCAAGTAACTGATGCAACAAGATGTAAGTCATAGGGTTGCAATTTGACAAAATGGTAATTTTGCACAAGAGGATATAGTGTCGAAATCTCTGTACTTCTTGAATAGTTGCGAGAGCCAGCTTTTCAACATAGGAGTACTTGCTTTCTGTATCATCTAAGTTTCGACTTAAATAATAGAAAGGATGTTCGATTCCATTGTCTTCTTGAACTAAAACCATTGCGATGGTTGTATCTACTGCAGCTAGATATAGGTTAAAGTCTTTTTGATAGTCAGGAGCATACATTAATGATGCTTTTATTAGGGATTCCTTTAGAGCATCGAAGGAAGCTTACGCAACCTAATCCCAGTTGAAGGGCACTTCTTTTTTCAAAAGACACATATAACCTTGATCAAGTTCAGTGTAATTTGGAATGAACCTCCTTAGAAGGTTTTCTTTCCCTTGGAGTTTATGAATCTGAAGAAAATTTGAAAGTGGAGGCATATCGATGATCACCTAAACCTTACATGGGTTGAGACGAATCCCATCCTTTGAAACTACAAAGCTAAGTAAATGACCAGAACCGACACAAAACACACAATTGTGTGGATTGAGTCGTATCTTGTAGTGTTAACAACATAGAAATATAGCTCTCAAATGTTGCAGAAGATCATCAAGATATCGTTGAACGATGTTCGTGATGTCATGGAAGGCATAATTCATAGCCCTCTGAAAAGTTGCCCCTGCGTTCTTTAAAACAAAAGGTAGCTTGTGGTAAGTGAATGTGCCCAACGGACAAGTAAATACAGTCTTTGACTGGTCCTGTGGGCAGATATTTATTTGATTATACCCAAAAAATCCATCCATAACTAAAAAGATTTCGCATCTAGTGCATTCATCAATTATCTGGTCGATGAAGGGTGTAGGGTAGTTGTCTTTTGGACAAGCTTGATTTACATCCCTATAATCGACACACACTCTAACTGTTCCCTCCTTTTTCATCACAGGAACAATGTTTGATACCCAATCAGTTAGAGGAACTGGGTAAATGAAACCAGCATGTAAAAGTTGTTCAACTTCTGCCTTGATGGCAGCGACTTTCTTCGAGTGCACCTGCCGAAGCCGTTGTCATACTGGTTTGACATCTAGATACATCTTAATTTCATGTTCAACTATGATCGAGTCAATTCCTGACATTTCTTCATATGACCATGCAAAGACATCTCTGAACTCGCAAAAGAGAGCACAATATATTTCCAGTTTTGAAGAAGAACAAGATTTGCCGACAGGAATATTCTCTATAACATCTTGTTTGGTTGAGATATTTATGGCTATAGTTTCTTCAATATTGGACAGATTTTGCTGGGAATCCACCGTATTTACAGTATTTGATAGAAAATAACAAAATAAAGGATGATTAAGGTCACTGGAAAAATCTTCATGGTAATCCAGAAGATGGGAACGATGGTGGTAATATTCCCATGGTGCCTCTCCTATCATCATTGACTAAACAATTCCTTTGTCTGTAGAATGTACATACGACCAAGGATTTGAATAGGTACCATATTCCTTAGACCTATCTATCCAGGCACTCAATGAGCATTGATTTGGGTTTGTCGCCCAGGCTGAGAACATTGATTGCTACAATATTTCTATTGGGCTTGGAGGCAATACCTGGCGATGATCCATGCTAACATCATGTTCGAAAATCCTCTAAATCTTTGTAGATATAGAAGATACCATATTGCAAGTTCCCACCATGGCCACTTCCACCAGATTGTTTGGAGGTGGTAGGGAAAAAGTACCCATCAATGTAGGGTCTTTTAGGAGGCCTACTCTGATATTTTGAAGCAATTGAGAACTTCCATGGATCATCGGAATGCTTCCCGTAACTTGTGAACTATTGGGGAGAAATGTTTTTTGGTCAACAATTGTAATTCCTCCTTGAAAAGGTAATGCAATCTTTCTAAAGTATGTTGACACAATAGCGGCCATGGCATAAATCCAGCGCCTTCCTAGTAGGATGTTGTAATCGAGGTTTCCATTGATAACTTCGACATCAATTTCTATTGTTTTGTCCCCTAGCTCAACTTGTAAGTTACTTAAAATCCCGTATGGGGTGTATGTTCGTCCATCAAATGCTTTTAATGTTGTTAATGATCTTGACAAGGGTGGTGATCCTAAAGTTTTCTGGCAACTCATTGACATAATGCAAGTAGATGCCCCCTCATCAATAATTGTTTAATGAACAATTTTGTTGAGGGATTTCACTTGGATGAGGAAAGCAAGTTGAGCTGGTAACTAAGGTTCATATCCTTTATGGTTAAAGGCCACGAGATTGGAATCCGTTGGGTCAATCCCACCTATTGCTGATAATAGAGCTTGCTTTTGGGAGGGGCAATTTTGTAGTACTTCAAGTGTCGACATAGAGGACAACGATTGGGCCAGATCCTCTAATATATTATAATTTTTTGCTGCTTGGGCACAGGGATTAAATTTCAATTTGTGTACTACTCCTTTTGTCGGCTTTATTATTAGCCTAGGAATGATGGGTGGCACAACTTCGGTTGAAGATGTTGTCTAACTACTAGGTTGATCTGTAGCCTTGTTGTTCGACAACTATAGATTCCCGTAATCTTTATTCCTTGTTGATATCAAAGCATCATTTTGTTGTTTTGAAATGGACAACATAAGCACTTGGGATGGGGAAGCATTGTTGCTAGCAACCAGATTGGTTTCTGGGTTTGGAAACGCATCGGTCAATACTACTAAGGCTTTTGAACGCTTAAAGAATTTCTTAATCTAAGCTTTATATGGACAGTCCTTTGTCCAATGGTCTTCATCACATATGTGACATGCCAAAGGAGGTTTCTTTTTCCTAGAAGGGTTTGTATAAGATTTTTCAGGAGACGAATCATCCTGTTTCTTCTATTTGCTTTTCCCTTTCTTCTTACCTCGTGGTTGCTTCGGTCCTTTGCCTTTGTCGATTGACACAACATTAGCCTCCGAGGTAAGAATTTCTTCATTTGCATTTTGACCAGAAACCATATGGGCTTTCTTAGATGTAGCCTTTGAAATTTTCCTGCTGGTTGTACCTATCATGCCATTACCGGCATGAGAGTCTTTGTTTGATTTAGGAGGAGGAGGAACGGAAAACTCTAGTCTAGGAGCATCAGGTATTTTGTCATAGAGCATGCCAGACTGAGTATAGATCAAGTCTAGATATTGCGCATGAGCAATGACTTGCTCTTCAGTGACAACTCCCCCCTTAGCCACATCTTCTGTAACAGAAGGTAATAATGACTTAATAAACCATTCAACTAGCAGTTGATCAGGAACATATGTTTTTACCATTCGACGACAACGTCGCCACTCATGAATATGATCAAATATGTGAGTGGCTGTCATATGCTTAAAATTGGTAAGAAGATTCGTTCCTATTTCGTACCTTATTGGTAACTGAAAATGGGTTAAAAAGGTGGTGGCAAGGGTGTTGAAGTTATCGAATGAAGCTCTAGGCAATTCAATTTACCATTTTGCTGCTGGACCAGTTAACGTTTGCTGAAAAAGGTGAAGCCTAATCGAATCATCATTGAGAGTGTTGGATGAACACCACAGATGAAAGGTCATCACATGATTCAACGGATCTTCACCTAGATTTCCATTGAATTTAGGAATATCTAACAGAATTTTATGAGGAATCACTGGCCACCAAGGGGCATAAGCAATTGGATCATTTGTTAGCCGATTTAGATATGGTAATTCTAAAGTTGCAACGAAAGTAAACTGTTGATTCAAGTTTGGCGAAGCATACCTAGGATAAGATGGGATCACCTGAGCAGTGGGTCTTTACATACCAGCATAATGTATTTGATGCTGATAACTTTGATAAGGTTGATGGGCATAACCATTATGATATGATTGATGGTGATCGTGGTTGCCCATTACCCGCAAAGCTTTGTTGCTCAAGTCCTTGGTAAGCTTGCTGGAATTGCGGTTGTTGATATTGCACCAGCCATGGTTGTGAAGCCATTTGTTGTTGTCCAATACTGGATGTTTGACCAAGACGAGGGGTGATAGTACCCATTTGAGCCTGAATCGCTCTAGTTAAGGAGCCACTAGTCGGCGATTGTGGTTGTGTTGTGGAGACAAGAGGCTATTGTATTATGACCTGAGAGACTTGAGGTTGATATACAACAGGCAACACTTGTACTTGTGACACCGTCACAATAGCCGGTGTAGTGGGAATGTTCGATACAGGTTGACTTTGTTGCATTGAATATACAACTGTTGGCTATTGAGGCAGTATTGGCACCCAACCACTGGATGTAATTCCAGCTTGACCCGAATTTTGTTGTGAACTCTCATATGGTTGTTCTCCTGGAGGGAACAATGAAAAGGCCCCCCCATATGGTGGCAATCCAGTGTTCAAAGGGAAAATTGGTCTTTGGAGACTGGACTGCCCAAATTGATATTGTTGTGAAGGATCAAATTTGCTGAGACTCAACATAAGAAATTTTAGATAAGGTTCTGGATGAATAAAAAGGAACAGACCATACTGTTGAAACAATCCCTACGTGGACTCCATCTAGTTGTTGAGAGCTAGTTGGGACAGATGGTACACTAGTGAACATTGTCGGAGTAGCAGCAGGAGGTTTTTCTGCTGTTGTATCAGATGAAATAGTCCTAGATGTCGATGGTTGTTCAAACATATCGAGTCTATCCAAGAGATTTCCTAGTGATTCTACAGGGACTTGTGATGAAGGATGACTAACTTCTGTAGTAGAAGGATATAGGTGGATCCCAACTCCAAAATGCAATGGGGTATTGGATGGAAGATCCTCCACAATCTCTTATATAGCAATTAGTCTAGGTGGAAGAGGTAGACCGTTAGGTCTGTAAAATATTTCCGGTGCCGGAGAATGTATAGACTCTACAACGACAGATGTTGGAGGGGTAACAACTTTCGACTCAACCCTAGATGGAGCTAGTTCAGGAATAAGAGTGTTTACTGTTACACTAGGATTAGTTCTAATGTCCTCTTGTAACTGTGGAACTTCTTTTGTAGAGGCAGGGATGCCAGAAATAGTTGGAGTAACTGGAGCCTTTGAGGAAGTTGAAACATGAGTTTCAACTAAATCAGGAGACTTTGACCGAGTTAAATGAGCTCGCTTGGCCCGAAATGGTTTCGTTTCCAGAGTCAAAGACGGTTGACTCATTAGTCTCCATGAACGATGGGGTTCTGATTGACTTTCTTCCACGATTGTAGATTACTTGATCAACTAAACATAAAAATAAGAAAATGTTATTCCGAATTAAATGAATTTTATGACGCTTTGACACAACTTGCTTTTTCAATTTTTAAGAGTTGAAAAAAAGCTAAAGATGACTCTAGTCAGCTTTAATTTTTAATGAGCCTAAAGTGACAAGTGCTCAGATGGACCTTTTCTTTTAAGGAGTCTGAAAATGAACGAAAGTGACTTCTCTAGAAATCTAGATAGAGGGATTACCAAACCAATCACAAAACTACAGAATACTTTTTATGGTACGGTAGTCAATATTCCCGAATGTTGTGTTCAGTGCATTATGACCGACATGAAAGCCCTCTTCACCTCATGAAAATCTAGATCACCCAACAATACAATGTTTCGCAGAGAAAGCAACAACACTTCCTTACAAAATACAATGTTCCAGCCTCCGAATCTCTAGGATGAGGGATCCATACATAGATATTTGCAGGTGGGTGAGTCAACTTCTAGGATTTTGATTAATGTCGTTTCACTTATAGTTCTTGGTTCCACTTGGATATTTCATGATCTCTTACTTATCCCTGGGCGAATTCAAAGAGGCAAGTGTCAAATGAGTAGTTTCTAGAAGATTCTATGGGTTTCCACCTAGCAAACTGCCTCTACCATTTGTCTGCTCTCGCTCATCGCACCCTACAAAAGGGCTCTTTAGTATGCATCGCACTTTTTTCATGTAGCAGGTGAGATGCATCGCACCCTTAGCACTAAGCAGTCTGTATGGTCCAATTTTGACCAGTTCTAAGTACTTTTTCAGGGATAACTTCAGGGAGATAATGTAATCAGCTCACCTTGTTCCTTTAGAGTATGAAACAACACTTTTAGGGGCTTAGAAGCCCTTGGTTTATGGACATATGAGATTGGGGTTGATAAAGCTTTCACCACTCCTTCCTCACTTGTCCCACTTCAAAGAACACCTGTAGAGTCAAAGCAGCAAAATACCATCAAAGAATAGAGATCTATAACCATAAACAATATAGGATTAGATGTATATTAACCATACAAATGCATACACAAATACAAGATTCAGAGATATACAAGTATATGGAGGAAACCTCAAATAGCTTTATTGATAGAAGTAGTAGAAGAGAGGATTACAATCAAGCTGTCTGATCCAGTGCCATCCTCCTAGCATGAAAGCCCTCTTCACCTCATCACCCAACAATACAATGTTTCTCAAAGAAACTAACAACACTTCCTTACAAAATACAAAGTTCCAGCGTCCGGATCTCTAGGATGAGGGATCCATATATAGATATTTGCAGGTGGGTGAGTCGGCTTCTAGGATTTTGATTAGTGCCATTTCACTGATAGTTCTTGGTTCCACTTGGAGATTTCATGATCTCGTACTCATCCCTGGGTGAATTTAGAGAAGCAAGTGTCAAATGAGTAGTTTCTAGAATATTCTTTGGGTTTCCACCTAGCAAACTACCTTTGCCATTTGTCTGCTGTCACTCATCCCACCCTACAGAAGGGATCTTTAGTAAGCATCGCACTTTTTGCATGTAGCAGGTGAGATGCATCACACCCTTAGCACTGAGCAGTCTGTATGGTCCAGTCTTGACCAGTTCTAAGTAGTTTTTCAGGGATAACTTCTGGGAGATGATGTAATCAGCTGACCTTGTTCCTTTAGGGTATGAAACAACACTTTTAGGGGCTTAGAAGCCCTTTGTTTATGGACATATGATATTGGGGTTGTAGTGCCCAAATATGTCTATAACAGGTGCATTAGCACCACTAGGATGAGGGAGGTTTGGTATAGAGGTATAGACATAACCACATTGACCATAAATCAAGTCATATCTTAGAGTGGTCTAGAGAGCCTCTTCCTCTGTTTGAGGAAAGTGAGATGCGACATCTTTGGCAATGGGCATTAAAAGAGTCCTAAGAAACCAATCTAGGTAGACATGGTCTTCAAATGAAGGAGCACAACACATTCTCCTCATTCTACGCCATTCCTAGACATGGTCAGAAAGACGGTTGGCAAAGGACTGATGAAATGTGGTCAAGAGCTCCGTACTAGGGCGTAACGACGTGGTAACCAAAAATATGAAAGGAATGCTTTAGCAAGTGTTAGAAAAGTGGAATGAGAAGTGGGGGGCTAGTTAATGTAACAATTCATAGCATCTCTAGTGAGCATGCATTGGAACAACTTAAGACAAATGGATTCCTCAGAGATGGAATTGAACGAACATCACATATAGAAGGAGTGGACATGATTGGTGGGGTCCTCTAGAGAATTATCCTCAAACTTATTAATGTATAAGGGAAGCTTAGTTGGCATATATGGAAAACCAACATCGTGGTGTATAGGGTCATTGATTAATTAGTTAAAATATGGTAGGCTTAGTCTAGCCATGAAAGGTAGCAAAGGGGCTGCTGGAACAATCCCTGTAATGGTTCCGCTAGATGTGACTACCGAGATAGAACCAGAGTCACCACCAGGTTGGATTCCTACACTTGCAATTGGTCCTAACATGGTGATGGTATACGATGAAGGAGGCTCAAAATCAAATGAGGAATTAGATGAGCTAGAATAAGGGTCGGTATGGGGACTCGGGGGATGAATAACTCAAACTTGGCAGGGAGGAGTAATTTGTCCAAGCAGAAACTGAGGATGAGGACATAAAAGTATTCATGATGAATGCCTTGGTGGTGCAATGGTTACAAGGCACAAGTGACAAGGAAATGATGAAGAGAGATAAACAAAATGTCTCTGTCTTTGTTTTGGGAGATAAATTAATTAATTTAAGTCTTGGCTTGGTGGTGTAAACCAAGTGCCCTTTAGTGAGGGTGTGTTTTTTTGTTCTAGTGTGTTTATTAATGAAGCCTAGATTGTGTTTGAAAAAAGAAAAAGGATTATTGAAAGACTGTAAATAAATTGAAATTAGAAGCAGAAAAAGAATATAAAATCAACAACCTAAAAAACCACCCTAACTGTGTTTTCAAACATTGTGCTGGTTGGTGGTGAAATAAACTAAAAGCACACAAAAAAATTCCAAGAGATCTAAGCGTCAGTGTGACTGGTATCAAATGACACTATGTTGTTGGAAAGTGATGTAGCAACAACAAAAAACCAGTGAGGAAAACCGTTGCAAAAGGTAGGGCGATGGGTGTGGAACCTAGGGCAAGTAGTGGCACCCTAAGGAAAATGACCAAAAAAGATTCAAGAGGGAACTTTGGATGAAAACAATCTATATTTGAATATCTAAAACATGAAGGCACATATTTGGAAAATATGGTTGAAAGCTCTACAAAAGCTCAGAATTCTTACTCAACTAAACTCCTCATATAAAGGTGGGAGCATACTAGAAGCCCTAAGGGGCTAAATTCCACCTCAAAAAGAGAAATAGCATAGATCAAGGCCTAAGTGAGCTAAGAAAATGGTCAACCAACCTATTTGACTTTTCTCATAAAATCCCCAAAAAGGATCGGAAAAATTCTTGGAAACCCTAAAATCGCAGGTACCTACCTGATTTAGGGGATATCATACTTTTTGGGCCAGAAAGTGCATTCTGGACCTCCAGATCAAAGGTTTGGGGAAGAAAAGTGTGATTTCTTCTCTTAAGTGTTCGAGTGGCAAGTCTAAGAAAACATTGCCATCTTTGTTGTGGTTGGTTCCTGTGAGTTGCAGAAATAACCAGAAAACTTGTGGAAGTTAGAAATCTGACTGATCTAGGGTTAGAATGCTAATAAAAAAACATTAATAGATTGAAAAAAGAAAAACCCTAAGTTGAAAACATGAAGGTCACCCAGGTTTCTGAATCAGAATTAAAAGTGCAGTGGAGTTGCCATTTTATTGTCGACAAACACATAACTAAATCCCTAGTAAAGTCTCCATTTGTTTTGTAGTGTTCTTATTGAAGTTTTACAAAAGGAAACCCCTTTAGACTCTGGATTAAAAACAACCCAAATAGTAAAAGTGGTTGTTAAACAGTGTGGATATACAACAAATGATAGAAACAAAACCTGCCAACGCCCTGATCTATGCAACAGAAATAGTTAAACAACAAAATGGAATAGTAAAATAAGTGCAAATAACTCCAACAATCCAATCTAAACCAGATATATAAAGAATATATTTTATTAGATGACACCTGTGAGGGGAACAAAAAATGTTTCCATTTCCCCTCTATGGGATGGGTTCTTGGCTATCCTCAATGTCTTCAACTTTTGTAGAGTCTCTCTCCTCTATAATGTGTAAAACCCAAAAAACAAAATGTTTGAGCTCAATGAGAACTCAAATGGAAAGGAAGATGATGTGTGACAATGATAATAATCAGAGTTGCAACAATGCCTGCAACAATGAAAATGATCGAAAGTGAAGAATGAATGTAAAACCCTCCAATTTATAGCAAAATATTAGGTTATCCTCGAATAATGGGAAATAATAAAATATTATTATCCAAATTCTAGAATTAACCATTTGGAATATTTTATTATATTTGGTTGGAGGGAACGCATATTTAAATTGGTTAAATACTTTTATTTAGAAAGAATAAATAAATAAATGATTTATTTATCATCTCAAAAGATATGGTTAAGGAATAATAAACAAATAATGATTTATTTAAGTATTCCTAGGGGATTTAGTCAAACTTGACAAGGAATAATAACTAATCAATGATTAATTGATTATTCCTAGAGAAAAATAAGATAATTAATTATTTATCTATTTATTTCTCATAACTAGGCATAATATGACAAGTAGTATTAGTTAAACAATGGTTTAATTAATTATTCCTAGAAGATAATTAAATAAATAGTAATTTATTTAGT
>APFE030521460.1:0-17298 GCA_000404065.3 Pinus taeda | reverse complement strand
GAATCCCATGGTTTAGAACATATTGTGCCTCAAGAGATCAACTCAGATACTCTTGGAGATAGCATAGTTAGTTATTCCTAGGAAAATGATTTCCAATGGCATGTGCAAGTCCATAAATGGATGTCGGGATCAAAATTTATTGATAGCTGAAGTAATGATATTGAAGTCCTTAGGAGCAAACCAAATTAGGAGGCTGAATTTCGGAACTAGGGAAGTAGAGCGAATTTCAGAGGTTCAATTTCAGAGCCAGAAAGCAAACTGAACTTCAAAACTTTAGAATATCAGAGGGTTGGAGACTTGGGACATCGAAAGGTTGAAATATCGGGACTTAGAGGTTTATTTAGAAAAAACTGAGATAATATGGAACCAGGGAAGCAAGCCGAATTTTAGACCCCTCAGAACTTCAGACCTCGAAAGGTAAGAATTTCAGAACCCCTTGGAACTTCAGTACTTCATAATTTCAGAAGTTAGAGCCTTAGGATATTGGATGGAATGAATATTAAAACCCCTCAGAACTTTGGAATTTTAGAATTTTGTAAGTTCTTATTAATGAATCCTTTCAAAAAACATTCATGGTTGCAGGGACTAGATATTTACAGAAGAATTTATTTGTGAAAACAAGGACCGAGGCATTGTTTTTCTCTCCTCGAACAAGACATGGAAATAGGTGATTGTCCCTCATAAGTTGATGGTGGCAGATGGCATCAACATGATGTGGTTGTATGAAGGACATGTCACAATCAATTTCAGCAGGATTGGGTGGCCTAATGGGTAAAATACATGTGACACATGTCACCACTGTGGAGACACCATGTGGGGTTGATGACGAGAGCATGATGTCACCATGGAAGTATATCGAAGATCAAACTTTTTGTAACTATGTTGGTTTAATTCCCCCTTTAAGATGAATCTATGGAATTTTAATCCCCCCTTTAAATATGCTACATTCCACTAGAATACCTTGGGTCAATACCATGTGCCATTTTATTTTTTTGATATTAATATTAGGGTTGATAATTTTTTTTTGCATGGTATTAAAAATAATTTGGCCCATAAGGTTCACCAAAATAAAACCTCTTTTTTGAGTGTTCGTAAATATAAAGTGAATTATGGAGTAAATATAAAAAATGTTTAATTTATTTAGCATACCTCTCGTTTATTTATATTTTTATTAATTTACCATACCTCTTTTATAAATATGGTATGGCCCATGTCTTAAAATCGTATTTGTTCCATAGGTCACCTATATAAACCTTTTCTTTTTTGGTTCTTTCGTAATATAAAACGAGCTTATGCGACTAAATATAAAGAGTTTATTATTTACCATACCTCTAATTTATTATTTTTATTTATTAGTTCATACCTTTGCGAGTAAGTATTATTTACCAGACTTGCCACTTTATTTATGTTTTATTTATGTATCATACCTATTTTTTGAGTGTTTTCTAAACCTTCTTTATATTTAATTTTATTTGTGTTATATATAATAATAATTAGATTTATTTCTAATAGACAGGGCATTAGATTTAAAATTTTTAAATGTTGACGTTTACATTTACATTTACATTTTTATGTGAGATCTACCCATCCTGGGTTGTAGAGCAACTTTCGGCACAATAAATAATAATACGTAAAAAGTAAATAATAATAATAAGTAATGCGTAGTAACTAAATAATAATAGTAATAAGTGGATAAATAGTAACAAGTATAAATAATACAAATTTAAATTTAAAAAGTTTACATAAATACATTATTTTTTACCCAAAACTTTATACATTACCCATAAATGTTCTTAATCTTTATTGAAATCGAGGCGTTATAGGTATTTGGGAGTGTGAGTGGAATTTTAGAAAAATATCCAAAAAAAAAGACACAAGTTTATTAAAATGCATAATGTACGTAAGTCCAAATGTTTGAGAGTTTGGGATAAAAATAAAATGACCAATCTATGTAAGTTCAAATGTGTAGAAGTTCGGGATAAAAATAAAATGACCAACCTACATAGGTCTAAATGTCTAGGAGTTCGGGATAAAAATAAAATGCACTCGAAGAATACCTAGATTCTCAATAAGAACTCATAATGTGAAAGGCCTTTAAAAATAATAAAAACTAGTTTCTTTGAAAAGCATGGTCTAGGGAGATTCGGAAGTTTGAGAGATTCTAAATAAGAACTGATATTAGGGAAGGCTGTTAAAAATAATAAAAACTAGTTTCTTTGAAAAACACGATTTGGGGAGATTTGGAAGTTCTATAGGCTAGGGCGCATAGTCTATGGAACATGTTTAATCCTATGGATATCTCGCTCTAGATGGCTAAAACATTTTTGATATTGGAAATTTATTTGCAAAATCACTATATAAAAGATTTGTCAAATGAAAAATAATATTCAGAAATAAATTATATCGAAGAGATTCTTAGATCCATATATATCCGAGATCTGAGGTGTAAACAAACTTGTAATTTGTAAAAATGCCCAAACTTCAGATCATGTAAGGAGAAAAAATGAAATTTATTAAAGAAATGCATATAAAGTGGATTGAAACATAATGATGTTTTAGAAAAATGTGTGGAATCTAGACTTACTCACAAAATATTAAACCCTGGCTTATGCTTTGTAGGTCCAAGCTAGAATTGTAGTTTCTCCACCTTCCTCATTCTCCACATTAATGTTCAACGTACTCCTTATTGCCTAGGGATTGGATGTATACACACAGAGAGATGAACAAACCTCATCCTCGCTGAAACATCTTGTGCTCAAATAGCTCCCCACCTACTACATATTCCATGAGTATAACTAGATGGGTGGGAGTCAACAATACCTTCTTGAAGTGAACTATGTTGGGATGCCATAGAGATTTGTGATTAATAAACTCTCACCTCACATTTTTATCAACCATTCTCCATTGCTATGCATCCTATTTCCCACACTCGACACCAACCCCCTCCCAATAAGATCAGGCAGTAGCTGTCCCCAACTAGTAGAAAAGAGTCTGCTTCCCTACAGTCTGTTGGGAGGAGTGGGAGCCATTATGGTGACACAACTTAATAAAACTAGCCTCACCAAGGAGATCCGGATCAATGCTACCATCCCAGAAATAGTGCTAAGTTTTAAAAAAATAACAATTATCACGGAAGGATCTACTATCTATAACTGTTAGGGTTTACCACTAAAGCACCCCAAACCCTAAATTTACCGTATCTACATTTTAATCATTTTTTTCCTTCCTGGTCGATTAAATTATTGTCCACGCAATGATACCATGGCGGAAAAACCTTCTCAATAAGAACAAAAAATTCGATGAAAAAATAACAGTAGAGGAAGAACTCAAAAATAAAGCAAGAAAATTGAATTGCTAAAAAGAAAAAACAAAGAGTGAAAAATACCTTGGAATCTCATTAATTTAGATCCAAGTAAGCGTGAGAAGATGGTTGGCAGAATTATGTAAATTAGAGACGCTTATTGATCTAACATGCATGTGTTGCAATAAAACCAATTTGAATCCTTTGTTTGTTTCATATGAGCCCCTGTTCATTGCTTTCCATAATTGAAATGCCAATTTTTACATGTAGCATCCGACTTGTTATAACAATTTAGTGAAATATTTATTTATACTCCTCTCACTTGCAAAAGAATTTTATATGAGCCGATTTTGGGCCTAAATAGTTTATAATAGATTAGTGGATTATAATATATTATTTTCATAGCATTTCACGGACAAAAAATTATTTTCTTACACTTTTCACATTAAATTTTATTTTATCGAGTTTCCTAAAATTAGATATTAAAATTGATTTTCAAATAAAACAAAATGGCTGTATTTTTTAATATTAAAAGTTAGTTTTAATTTGCTCCATGGTGTGGATTAGTTGATGATGGAATGAGTTGTTAAGGCATTTTTTATAATGCTATTCATTTAAACTTAGATTAGCTTAGTGTACATGTGTGAGGTAATATGGGTATACTTGGAGGTGATTGTGTTAAAATTAATTTTCAAATAAAATAAAACGGCTATATTTTTTAATATTGAAAGTTAGTTTTAATTTTCTCTATGGTGTGGATTAGTTGATGATGGAATGGGTTGTTAAGACATTTTTAATAATGTTATTGGTTTAAACTTAGATTAGTGTATCATGTGTGAGGTGATGTGGGTATACTTAGAGGTGATTGTGGTAGTGGATAGAATCGATCACTGTCATGTAAGTACAAGCTCGCTATAGTTGTCTATTTTGCCATATTCAAAAAATAACAATAATAATAATAATCTTATTTTTTTAAATTTTATTGAATTAATTATTTATCAAAATTAGATGTTATTAAAATCTCATGATTTTAATGGAGGTAGTTTAGGTGATGGAAATAAGGTAAACTAATATTCTTGTAAACATTTTCTAAATTGTGTCATCACTCAAACACTCTTATATAGCCTCGCATAGAATGCCTAAAAGACAACTCTCAATTAGCCCACCCAATGTCACATTGGTGGCTTTCTCTCACTCTTTAAACTACTGAAGGGTATCCTTGTCTAAGGGGGGAATCCATAAAGATGAAGCTAAGATAGGTCATTGAGTAATGAAGGAAAGTTCCTTAACAAAGACTAGTGATTTGACACTACTCACTTTCAAAGTAAAAAGTTAGGATAAGTGTGTGAATAGTCAAACAAAGCATGAATTATGAACAAATTTTGAATGATTTTAATAAGAAAACTATGCTTATTCATGCAATGAAATTATACTTGAAAAATGAAAAATAAAACTTGCTCAACCAACCATATATCATGAGATGCTAGTGAAGCATATATACAATGACGCAATAAAAATAGAAAATGAATCATAAATTGTGTCCATACAAGTAAGGCATTAGATCATTCATTCATCATAGTCATTAGTATTGGAGATTGAGAGATTGTTATCATCATCAAGAGACCATTCCATCATTAAGAGATCATACACCAATATTAACTATGTTTTAGACATTAAAGAGTTATGTATTTGCAATGATAAATAAAGGAAATATTCAAACTTTTCGTTCTTACTAAGGACAATGAAGACAACAAAGTTGAATGTGGACCACTTACACATTTGTAACATTCAAATGTCATCCATTTATCATCAATTTATCACCATTTATAGTTGGGTAGTTTGTAAATGTAGAATTGTGACCCAAATGATGTATTTGTAACATTCCAAAGTGTGTAATTACAGAGAATGAACATTGAGAAATACCATTAGCGTGTGAACACATTAACCACTAGGTATTTAGAATAAATTTCCATTAAGACTATAGATCAATGTAAGTTTTAAAGAACCCTTGAACAATAAGAAATTCCATATCATGCCAACATCAAATATTTAAGAATTGTGTGCATTGTCTAAATTGTGTGTAGAGTGCACAAATAGTGGCACTATTGGGCTTCGATCACTATCTTGTTAATGTGTGTTAGGATGTGACATTTCAAATGAGAAATTGATCATACATCTATAAAAATGCAAGAAAGTAAACTGTCAAGATAATCTTAAAAATAGTGAATTGTTATCCTTATGAACCAAGTCATTTCATGTTCTCGTGCACTGATTTGTGTAAGGGCATGGTTAAAATGTCAAATGTGTTAAAAAATGTAAGAAATAAATGTATCAAGAACAAAATTTGACCATGATGGAAATTTGTAAACCCTTTTCACAATTATTGAAGAGCTTAAATATCAAGGTGTTTCATGCATTCATGTACTCATGTGAAGCTTAAGAGTGTTTACTATGTCATAGATATGTTACCTAGATATGTCAAATCCAACATGAACACGTATAAATATGATAATGTGTCCTCACAAGTAAAGCGTTAATCATTTTTAATTTATGCTAATCATTTTTAATTTTGTCACTTATTCTCTAGTCATATATTTTAGTCCTAGACTAAATTAGTCATTTGAGTTAGTCACTTTTAGTTGAGTCACTTAATTATAGTCATATATTTAATCCGTAAACTAAATTAGTCATTTAAGTTAGTCACTTTTAGTTCGGTCACTCAAAATTTCTCAAATCTAGTAGCAATTTACTTGAAATAATTGTGGTGACTAAATTTTTTAGTCACGTAGTCACTAGTCTCTCATTTTGTACTAGTGATGGCTGACCATAGTTGACCATGATTGATATTATAAACCCAAGGGAATATTAAACCCTAGGGATCAATACTAAAGACCCAAAGTACTATAAACGTATGGGAATAAAATTAAACCCTAGGAATATGAACCATAAGATCAATAAACACTAGGGATTGATATTATATACCCAAGGGATAAAAATTATAAACCCAAGGTATATAAACCATAAGATAAATATTATAAACACTAAAATAAACATAATTGAACATGGTTAATTTCCATATTGAGTCCATCCTTGTCACAATGTGATGTTGGATCATGGTTGACCATGATTGACCATGATTGATTTTTATATCGAGACAATATTTGTCACAATGTGACATAGGACCATGGTTGACCATGTTTCATTTCCGTATTGAGGCAATATTTGTCACAAAGTGACATTCGAGCATGGTTGACCATTGTTGACCATGATTAATATTATAAACCAAAAGGAATAATAAACCCAAGGGATTATTAACCCAAGGTAATAATATTAAACCTAAGGAACAAATATTATAAACCCAAGGTATATAAACCCTAAGATAAATATTACAAATACTAAAATAAGCATGCTTGAACATGGTTGATTTTCATATTGAGATAGTCCTTATCACAATGCGACATTGGACCATGATTGATTTACATATCGAGACATTCTTTATCACAATGCGACGTTGGACCATGGTTTACCTTGGCTGACCATGGTTGCTTTTCATATCGATACAATCTTTGTCACAATGTGATTTTCGACCATGGTTGACCATGATTGTCCATTATTTTCACAATTTTTGTCATAATGCGACATTCAACCATGGCTGGCTATGATTGACCATGAATAACCATGATTGATATTATAAACCCAAGGGAATAATAAACCCAGGGGATTAATAAACCCAAGGGATTAATACTAAAACCCAAAGGGATTATGAACCAAAGGGAAATATTAAACCCAAGGGACAAATTTTAAAAACCCAAGGCATATAAACCCTAAGATAGATATTATAAACACATGGTTTACCATGACTGATTTTCATATTAAGACAATTCTTATCACAATGTGACGTTAGACCATGGTTGATTTACATATTGAGACAATATTTGTCACAATGCGATGTTAGATGATGGTTGACCATGATTGACCATGGTTGACTTCCATATTAACCATGAATGACCATAGTTGACCATAATTGATTTTCATATTGAGACAATCTTTGTCAGAATGCGACATTTGAGCATGGTTGACCATGAACATCGATGGTTGACGATGCTTGAACATGGTTGATTTTCATTGAGACAATCTTTGTTAGGATGTGACATTGGACCATGGTTGACTATGGTTGACCATGAATATAAACCTAAGGGATTTATATTAAATCCTAGGATTAACATTATAAACCCTATGAATAATATTATACGCTAGCAATATGAACCCTTATATTAATAAACCCAAGGGATTATAAACTCAAGGGAATAATATTAAACCCAAGGGTTTAATATTTTAAACCCAACGTACATAAACTATATAATAAATATTATAAATCCTAAAATAAATATGCTTGACCATCGTAGACCATGGTTGCTTTTCATATTGATACAATCTTTGTCACAAAGTGACATCAGACCATGGTTGATTTTCATATTGAGACAATCTTTGTCACAATGTGACAGTGAACCATGGTTGAACATGATTGAACATGGTTGATGATGGTTGACAATGGTTGACCATGGCTGATTTTCATATTGAGACAATCTTTGTCACATTGTGACGTTGGAAAATGCTTGATTTTCAAATTGAGACAATCTTTGTCACAATGCGGCGTTGGACCATGGTTGACGATAGACGATAATGTTTGATTTTCATATTGAGACAATGTTTGTCACAATGTGACATTGGACCATAAGATTACTATTGTAAACTTTATGAATAATATTATACCCTAGGAATATGAACCCTTATGTTAATAAACACAAGGAATTGATATTATAAACCAAAGGGATTAATATGATAAACATAACGTATATAAACCTTAAGATAAATACTATAAACCCTAAAATAAACATGGTTGACCATGGTTTATTTTCATATTGAGACAATATTTGTTACAATGCAACGTTAGACCATGGTTGACCATGGTTGATTTTCATATTGAGACAATCTTTGTCACAATGCGACATTGGACCATGGTTGAAAATGAATAATTTCATATGGAGACAATCTTTATCACAATGCGACGTTGGACTATGATTGATTTTTGTATTGAGAAAATATTTGTCATAATGTGAGGACGAATAATGGTTGATCATGATTATAAACTGAAGGGATTTATGTTGAACCCAAGTATTAATATTATAAGTCCTATGAATAGTGTTATACTTTAGGAAAATAAATCCTTAGATTAATAAACCAAAAGGATTGATATTATAATCCCAATGGATTAATACTAAAAACCCAAGGGAATAATATTAAACCCAGAGTAATATTATAAACCCAAGGCATATAAGCCCTATGATAAATATTATAACCCTAAAATAAACATGGTTGACCATGGTTTAAAATGGTTGATTTTCATATCTTGTCAGTCTTTGTCAGAATTTGATGTTTGACCATGGTTGATCATGATTCACCATAATTTACTATGGTCAACCATGTTAGACTAGTGTTGACCATGATTCACCATGATTGGCCATGGTTGACCATGGTTGATTTTCATATAGATAAAATCCTATGACAAACCCTAAGATAAATATTATAAACCAAAGTATATAAACCCTATGATAAATATTATAAATACTAAAATAAACATGATTGGCCATGGATGACTATGGTTGACCATTATTGATATTATAAACCCAAGGGAATAATAAACGCAAGGGATTAATACTAAAAACCCAAGGGATTATAAACACAAGGAAATGATATTAAACCCGATGGATAAAAAACCTAAGATAAATATTATAAACCCTAAAATAAACATGGTTGACCATTGTTGATTTTCATATTGAGACAATCTTTTTCACAATGCGACACTTGACCATGGTTGACCATGATTCACCATGATTGACAGCGGCCAACCACAGGTCATGAGCCTGCATGATGGGTGAGTTGGAGGAAATGGCAGTTGACACGGGCAGTGTGCACGAAGGTTAGTCGGGCGAACCGCAAAGGGCATCCGATGAATGGTGCGTGCAGTGCCCAGGCAGGCATGCACGAAGGTCGGCTGGGTGACCCGCAGAGGGCATCGAGTGCACGAAGTTGTGTAGCAGCAAGTGATCGTGTGAACAGGCGCCCAAGTAGGGTGTGTCATGCACGACGAGTTGGTTGACACGATGAATGTGCGGACGGGCGACCCGGGTAGGGCGCGTCGTGCATGACGAAATGGTGAAAATGAAGTGTGGTGTTTTGGGTGGTCAAACCGGAGGTTGTGAACGAGAATTTTCTAGGCGATACTACGTGCTATCCACTGAATGAAGGGAGGTCGAGATTGTGAATGGGAGTTCAGGTGAGAGGCGACAAGGGTGTGTGTGCACCCGCTGAACGAAGGCACAGTTGGGCTGAACGATAATGTGAGGCAGGGTAGCACGGTGAGCGTGTTTGTTGAACGAATGAAGGGCAGGCCGAGTGAAGAAGTTCGACGGGTTGTGAACGAAGGTGATCGATGTGCATACGTGCCGGGTAGGCATGCACGGTGACATGGGTGGGCTCCCAAGTTGGGAAAACAACATGATGAACTGAATGAATTCATTTAGGGGTGAACGAAGAGTTGGGCAGAACGTATGGCGAACATTCAGGTAGGCCGATGAGCTACGCAACTGTGTTTGCCGAAGTTGGAAAATTGGCTAAGTGTAAATTTGGGGTTTCCTCCAAGATTTAGCTTATGTTGTAAAAGTTGAAGATTATATATATATTGATATACGGGCAGATTCATATTGCAGGGAGTTGCCCCTTCCTTTATATTGTTGTGCATTTACATGTGTTAATGCTGTTTATGATGAATGTGTATGGGTTTCGTCTTATATAAAGGACAAAGATAATACTTGGTAACGAAAAATAAACTAAGTATGAATGTTAGGCATAGTCCATGAACATAATTATTGGTGAAAAGGAAGTGTTTGGTGGTACCGCACCTCACTATAGTGTGGTTGGAAGATTACCGCCAGTGTAGGGGCGTGACAGGTGGTATCAGAGCTGGTGTATGATGAAGAGCTGATCCCATAGCACTATCGTAATAGGTGGTATCAAAGCTGATTCAGGTGGAGTGAAAGTGAAGGAAGTTGATCTCACTAACAGGTGGTGTCAAGAGCTGGTTCAGTTTTGCAGGGAGAACCTGGTGAATGTTGAAGAAATCTGAAGGGTGATTCAGGTTGCAGGAAAGTGGATGGCCGAGATGGTAGAAGAACCTATGGCGGGTGAAGCTTTTCGATACAAGGTATTGGAATTGATGAGCAGATGCAGTTCTGAATGGACTTCGATGAAGACCGAAAACATGATGATTTGGGAAGGTTGTTCGAAGATCAAAGAAGAACTTGAAGAACTCAAGTACCAATACGAGGATGTTGCAGATGTGACAATGATGGAGGATGAACTTGAGGTTGATCAAGTTGGACCAAAATCGTGCGGTTTGTAGACATTGGTGGATGAGGATACTCACATGGAGGAGCCTCATGATGAAGTAAGTACTATTGATACTTGTGTTTCATTTGAGCATTTAGTAGATGAATCGTATGCAGGGAAGAGCAAAGTCAGTTTTCCGATGCAAGGGGGGATCTTACCATGGATGTCTACGATGAGACCTTGTATAACAAAGCAAGGATCACTGATTGTTGGAGGACTTGTTGGGGTTGTTTTTGACCTTATGATAGAAGGTACAAAGGCCCGTGATAAGGGAGGAACATGATGATCATTGCGGATGAATGGGTCATGCTTTAGCCACATGGAGAAATTGGCTAAGTGCCCAGCATGACTCATGGACAGATTGGAGGAGGGCACACACTTGAGTATGATGATACTTGGATGGACTTCTCATGGTCGAGACCAAGAGGAAGTCTTGGTGGAACCTTTAGTGGGAGAGCTATGATGGAAGGGACTCGTGATGATGATATGGTTGGGTGACCAAGTTCACTAGACTGGATTTACAGACTTGGATGGGGATGACCGATTGTTGTGATGGGTCCACTTAGCTGGACAGCATGGGAAACTTAGTCATGGGCATCAGGTTGGAGACATGGAGCATGGCGGTCTTATGCAAGGAAATTATCCAGGAGCACTTGTAGAGGTGTCATTTATGGGTATCTAATGAGGAGTGCCAAGGCAGGGATGTTGTGTAGGTGGATTTACTGATGTGACATGGATATGTTTTACTTATGAGCTGATGGAGATGTTGTGCACTTTTGTACAACAAGGCCATGGACTGTGAGCAGACTATGGAGCATTCCTAATACATGGAGAGCTAAGGCATCTTGCAGAGATGTTTGGGCTGAGACTTGTATGCTTGCTGGATGTTGGTTGGAGATGACTCATGGAGTTCATGATGACATGAGGTTGTGACTTTTTGAGGACTTCATATATGGTGGACTTAGAGGATCTGATGCATTGAGGAGTTGAGGTCAGGGACTTTGATGCAGGATGGGGTGCATACTTTCGATTACATGTATGGGTGTGGCTTAGAAGAGTGACTTGACGTGGAGGATTGATATGGGACACTTTGGAGTGATGGAGTTACAACGATGATGATGCCTTGGTGGCAACACTTGGGCATGGGTTGAGCCGAGACTTAACCACTTTTGACACATGGGAGCTGATTGATCTACGATCATGGGTAGCACATGGACAACATGTTGCAGATGAGATGAAGACTACTTCATGGACCTAGGCATGGCTTATTTGTATGGAGATGGATTCTTGATCGAGTTGAGGATGTGACGAGATGTTTTGAGAAACTACTGATGATGGCATAAGGATGTGCATTCTTATGGTTTGGATGTGACAGTTGTATTAACTACCCAACTAGTTCGAATCATGGGGACCGGTAGTGTATAGAGATGTGTTAGCATTGTGTTGGAGTATCATTGCAGCAGTTCACACAATGACGATGCATGATGAGGTCGACACGATATGTTTTAGGAGGCATGTAGCTTGAGATGAAAGGGCCAGCCTTCCACGATGGGAGCGGCATGTGGAGTTTGCGACGAGGTGATTGATGATCATGGATTGAGATGATTTTCCGATGTATGACATACTGATGGAGTATATGCCTTGGTATGGATATCTTGGTGACAAATAATTGCCGAGATGAGGAATTGTCGAGGATGACAATGATTTCAAGTGGGGGAGAATGTGAGGGCCACGAGCTGGAGGGCGTGCGGATGGGTGAGTTGTGGCCACGGTGGAGTCATGTGAAGTGTTTTGGAGTTATGTTATGGAGAAATGACGAGTTGAGTTTATATTAGGTAGGTGGTCCCAGGGTGCCCCACACGATGGGCGAGCCAATAGGTGGACTGGCTAAACGATGGGGCGGCCAACCATGGAGATGGCCAGGCTGACGCGTTGTGGAAAGGGTGAAGCCGACAGGAGGAGAGTGTTATGGCAGGTCAGCTAGGCACATAGACATGGTGTACGAAGAGTATAAGTTGGACAAGTTTTGGAGGAATTTAACACAAGTTCGATCAACGAACTCACAAGGAGTTATGTGGTTAGACGAGGTGGAGAGTTCTACAATCAGCGGCCGAAGTGCAGGTGTGAAGGTGATAGCGGCCAACAACAAGTCATGAGCCCACACGACGGGTGAGTCGGGGGAAACGACGGTTGACACGAGCGGTGTGCACAAAGGTTGGTCGGGTGAACCACAAAGGGTGTCCATTGAACGATGCGTGCAGTGCCCAGACAGGCATGCACAAAGGTCAGCCGGGTGACCCGCGGAGGGTGTTGGATGCACGAATTCGTGCAGCACCAGGTGATCGTGCGAATGGGGGACCCGAGTAGGGCGCGCCATGCACGACGAGTTGGTTGACATGGTGAACGTGCGGATAGGCAACTTGGGGTAGGGCGCATCGTGCATGACAAAAAGGTGGAAACGAAGTGTGGTGTTTTGGGTGGTTGAACGGGAGGTCATGAACAGGAGCTTTGTAGGCAGTACTACGTGCAGCCCACCGAACGAAGGCAGGTCAAGATCGTGAACGAGAGTTCAGGTGAGAGGCGACACGGGTGTGTGTGCACCCACCGAATGAAGGCACGGTTGGGCTGAAAAATAATGCCAGGCAGGTTAGCATGGTGAAGGCATTTGCTAAATGAATGAAGGGCGAGCTGGGTGAAGAAGTGCGATGGGTTGTGAACGAAGGTGACCGATGTGCAAACGTGTCGGGTAGGCATGCATGGTGACACGGGTGGGCGCCCAAGTTGGGAAAACAACATGACGAGCTGAACGAATGCATTCAGGGGTGAACGAAGAGTTAGGCAAAACATGCGACGACCGTTCAGGCAAGCCGATAAGCTGGGCAACCGAGTTTGCCAAAGTTGGAAAATTGGCTAAGTGTAAATTTGGGGTTTCCTACAAGATTTAGCTTATGTTGTAAAAATTGAAGATTATATATATTGATATATGGACAGACTCATATTGCAGAGAGTTGCCCCTCCCTTTTTATTGTTGTGCATTTACATGTGCTAATGCTATTTATGATGAATGTGTATGGGTTTCATCTTGTATAAAGGACAAAGATAATACTTGGTAACGAAAAATAAACTAAATATGAATGTTAGATGTAGTCCATAAACATAAGTATTGGTGAAGAGAAAGTGTTTAGTGGTGCCGCACCTCACTATAGTGCGGTTGGAAGATTACTGCTAGTGTAGGGGCATGAAACTGATGATGAACCACACTGGTTAGTTTGAAAACCATTAGCCAAAAAATTCTCTTATTTGATTTCTATCGAAAAAACTTTTCTTAAAATATTATTATTACTAAATCTTCTATTAAAATTTACAAACATTATCTAATAATATTATTAAATAAATAATTATTATATTTAGTTATTAATAATGTATTCATAATATTATTACTAATATTAACATTAATGTATATATATTATCAATATTATATTTTTAATGTTATGAATATTATTAATGTATAAAATCATAATCTTATGAATCTATTTATAAATATTTATTCTAATACTTCTTATATTATTATAACAATCAGAACCTTACTGTAACAAGCAGAAAATGTTCGATTTTCCATTTATAATTTTCAAATCTAGAATGTTATAGGTATGCAACTGAGATATATAGTATATATGGGGGAAGATATAGATTTCTCCCGTTCTATCTCATTTGGATTATATGGTCTAGAAGGAATGCATTTATTTCCATCTCATTTGCATTTATTTTTAGAATAGGAATCTGGTTGTAAGGGAGTACGTTATCAAAATAACTCCATACTCTAATGAGTTTGGATCACTTAAAGTTGATAACTTGCACAGAAATTTGGATCACTTAAAGTTGATAACTTGCACAGAAATATGAAAGATATATGGTATAATTTTTTTGTAGGGTTTTTAGATGGTGTGAGTTGTAAGAAGAAACCTCTATGAGGGACATTCATTGTCATAGAGCCAGGTACCTGGTATCACTTTTGGCCCGAAGGGGGTCAAGGCATGAATAGCTAGGAGGAGATAGTGGCATTGTGGGGAATAGCAAGGCAGAGATAGTGGTATTGTGGGGAGTGTTGATCGTAACTATGATTGGGAGTGGAGAAAATATGGGTTTTTGGGAATGCAAAAGAAACTATTGACCTGGCAAAAGGCCAGAATCAACTCAATCCTCTAAGTTTAAATAACTGGATGAAGCTATGGTTCTGAGTGGAGAGAATATGGGTTTTAGGGAATGCAAAAGGAATTATTGACTGGGAAAAAGACCAGCATCAATTCAATCCTCCAATTTTAAATAACTGGATGAAGTGCATCAAAACATTGATAAGTAAGTTCTAACACATCAAAATTAATCACATTTATGAGGAAACAAAAAAAACCATTAGCAAGGCAACACTTAATTTTTTTTCCTCAGTTTTAGACCAAGGAGTCAAGATAAATGCGAGTAGCATTCACTATTCAAAGTAATAAGATACAGATGCTGGGTAATTCTGAATGCATGGGACATATATTTTTGTAAGAAGTTATTTTCATTTCGTTTTTTGTTTGTTTATTTGTAGATTATGGAGTGAGGAGGACTGAGCATGGCTTACAGAATTCTAGAACTTTATATTAAAAATATGGTTATTGTATGAAGAAGTGATATCTTTTTTTGCTATGTTTTTGCTGGAGATATAAACAGAAACTCAAAAAATATGATCTACTATCTATTTTATTAATATAATACAGAAGGTTTGGTTTTGTTTTTTACTCTTTTTTTTTTAATAAAAAATGTGAACTAAAAAAACGCGGAACATTATTATGACCAGCATAAAATGTTTCTCAATGAAATTATGACAAAGATGCGAAAAGAAATCTGTGAGCCATTGAAGGCCTTGGAGTTTAGAAACTGCTCAGAAATAATATCATTACCAGATTCCTTTCATCATTTATCAAACCTCAACATATGGAGCTGAATGAGTGCAGGAAATTGACGAGGATTCCAAATTCCTTCGGAAATTTAACTAAGCTTACATATCTTGATTGAATGGTTGTAATAGATTAACACTTCGAAAAATAAACACGCTTGAATGTATAGATGTATACAATGCTATAGCCATGTAACTGAAATATATATACATTTAGTAATAAATGTATATTATTAGAACTTTGAAATTAAAATAAATCGCGTTTTGGAGAGGGTGGAATTCCCAAAGATTTTATGGCTCAGATCGGTAATATCGTGGTTGCCCAAGTTCCAGTTTTTGGCACCTTTCAGGAGTGTTTCAAATCCATAGAGAAGCTGAAGGATCGTGAACGGATTGTGGTTCATAATGCAAATATGACAAAATTGCAAAAAGACATTTGTGAGCTTTGGCCATTGAAGGCCACGGAGTAAAAAAAATTGCTCAGAAATAATGTCATTACCAGATTCCGTTGGTCATTTATCAAAAGACCCAACACATGGAGCTCCCTGTTCCAAGTTCCTTGAGAAATTTAACTAAACCTACACATATTGGTTTGAATGGTTACATTAGATTAATTATTTGCAGCGAAACGCTTGGAAAAAACAGCATAGATGAGTACATAGATCTATAGATCTATTCACTTATGTCTCTTGGCATTAGCTAAACGCTCAATCCATGGGAGAATGGGACGACGGTTTGGGCATTCAAGGATTTAGACGAAAGAATATCTGAGTCTTAATGAAAATCGTCTCTGCATAACATTAACAATGATGGTCTGTGACGACTGCGCCATGGAATGGGCAGGCCAACGTTAATTGCATTAAACCGGTGATCTCATAGCAAGGGAAAGGTAACACTTTGCAGGCCTGTCATAAACGAGTGCGTTATTGTCCTTTCCATTTCCGCTGCCACCACGTTTCCATTTTCATTCACGTAATCTCATTCTGAGTTAAATCTATCATAGATTAAGGGGAAAGGGTTTGAAACATGGAAACTCATATACCTTATGTCTAATTTTGAAGAAGCACACCATCTTAACTTAAAATTTTATGCCAAATTTATTTGGTGCCAAATATTCTTTGCCAATTTCTTTCGACTTGCATTCACCTAATAATTAAGTGGAGACAATTCCCTGGGAAGAACATGAAGATGAAGAGGAAGAAATTATAACAACCCTTCCAAACCTAGATTTAGAAGTCATTCCCATCCTTGCTGGAATTCAATCCGTTTATTCAGATGCAATAATAAATGCGCGTCTCTCTGCCATACATGCTGCAATTCAGGTTGACAGAAAAGGTTCTAATTTGCCTACTTCTCGAGAAGAACTCAAATCTTCTGCACAAGATCATGTAGAGATATGCTTGTTGAATATGACGGTGCACCTCTTCGTGCAGTGGATGACATTGTAAGTATTAAGTAAAAAAACATCTATAAGAGTCGTTTCTCATTTTCGAAAAGAAAATGGCATCTCTGTTGTCTGATATGGAAGAGGTCCCAGAAGACCACGTAAATCACATTTTAATATTTTTGAATGACTTCTTATGTCTGTGTCACATTTTTCCTAAAGTGGAGC
>APFE030521458.1:0-12119 GCA_000404065.3 Pinus taeda | reverse complement strand
TTAAGTATAACTTGGTCTAGTGTAGAGTTAGGTAAAGTGTGTTTTTTTACTATGTACTTTTGTAACTTACAATTCGACGGTCATGATATGTTCTAGACATGAAGTGATCCGATAGTTCATTCTCTCCTTGATATTACCGACACTTGATCCGTGGCTTAACACCTTATTGGTCCATGATCTCTATTTAAAGAGCATGGAGGGTCATTTGTAGGTTAACCCATTCATGAAAGCTTATGTAAATTTTCATTCTTTTATTAATAAATTGCCTGAAGTGGCCGCATTGGCTCAGGTCGTGGACTGTTTCCCTTTTTGAGGGTTTTAACCATGTCAACAATACTGGTGTATTGATCTGTGATCGGTTTGTGAGCAGTGTCCTCTGGTGTTCTGTATGAGGAACTTACCCTGTAAATTCCTACATCCAATTTATTTATTGTTCTTAGTCCATTGCTTGGTATTAGATATTAAAGTCCAATTAGGAATATTACAGTGGTATCAGAGCATGATCTTGGCCACTTGTGGGGGAGCCAGCAAGATCATGGAGGATTTGGCAATGCATTCACAGTGACTAGTGAATTTATGGGCACTTTGATGACACTGAAAGGGAAGAGTATAAAGGGATTATGAAGGAGCTGATGAGGGAGATTGTTGAGGATGCAAAACCATCAAGTCCTAGAGAGGATGCAATAAATGATGGGGACGTTGAGACATAAACAACAGAGAAGCCACACACATGCACACTCAGTTCAGCAGAACAATACCCATGGCCAACCTAGTTGACCTACCATGCCTCATTTTCTGGGTGAGCCGGAGAAGGAGAGGGAACCAAACACCATTGTAGATTTGACGAGGCCCTCAATGGATAAGATTGATGAGTATGAGTCGTTGGATCCTAGGATTAGGAGGGCTTTCTCATTTGAGGAGCATAGAGGATGAGACCGAGAGGTGCTTTTGTTGGTGGAGACCTGGCTTTAGATATCAAAAGCCCGAGGAGGAGGTTGAGCATGAGATTGTGGGCACACAGGAGTGTGAGGAGTGTGTCGATGTGTCCAATGTGACGCTTGATTCACCCTTGTTGGAGATTCCTTCGATAGCTCCCATTGACACCCTAGTGGAGAGAGTGAAGCATACACTTAGTGGGCCATTTTTTGATGAGGAGCCACCCATGGATGAGATGTTGTCCATTGTTGAAGGATTCATTGATGAGGTGTCCAGGGCCATGTCTGATTTTTCAGGTGATAACAACACACAAGAGGTTGATGAGGTACTGAGAGACATATCCATTGATGACGAGTCGATAGGTATAGAGGCATCTGTGACAAAGTTCCAAACGGTAGCGACTTATCGCTGATTGTTGAGGATGTTATGCATGATGAGCTATCTTTGGAGGGACAGTTAGTGGCTCATGTTGAGCCCATGGTGTAGGAGGATGAGCATCCATCCTTAGAGTCAGCCATCAATGAGGAGAAGTTAGATGCATCGGAAGCCAACATGGATGTTATAGTTTTAGACGAGAGTCCCCTTTAGGCATACATCGATGAGGCTTGCAACATTATTGGGCCACCTCTCCATGTTGGTGAGAGAGAGGCCGCATTACGTAGGCAGATTACATGGATTTGCCAGACTAGTGAGATGGGGCGATACGAGCTACGCAAGGTGCAACATTCGCACGATGGAGGACATGTTCCGTGTATAGTTGTTCATGCATTTGATCCCTCTCTTAGGGTTGGATGGCGAGATATATTGAGTTGGTATCCGATGGAGCTGGCTAGGAGGTTAGATGCATCCATGGCCACAATTTAGCAGAGGCTGTGGATTACCAGAGGGGCTCGAGAGCCAAACTGTTGTTGGGATCCAAGTGGGATTATCCATTACATTGTGGAGTCGGTAGGTGATGGTAGTAGATGCATGATGGAGTCGGTGGTTGGGCGCACACACCTTTTCATATCCCCTTTAGAGTTCTTGACAACACTAGCGCTAGGATGGATTGACAATGGAACAGGAAGATTTCATGAGTTGTCATGGCATGTTAGGTTGAAATGGGATTGTAGGATGATTAGACTACTCTGGCAGGCGTTGGTAGGAGGAGGTGGCATTGTCAGGCCACCAAACAGGGCATCATATGGAGACAATTCTCTCCCATTGATGTATTGGCACTAGATCTACTAAGGTTTGATATGGTAGCGTTATTCCCGATTGCATGTGAGGAGTTGGGCCACATAGGTGTACCTGAGCAAATGAGGAGGTGTAGATCACATCGTGGTGGGTGTACTAGCAGAGTGGTGGATGCATGGGCACATATGGAATGCCCTATGGTACATGGTGGCATGGCATTGAGTTTTTGTATCCAGTTGTGCATAGAGTAGTGGCACGGAGTTCAATGCTATGCAGAGGAGTGTAGGGGTACGTATTTGAGTGCAATAGAGGATGATGATGCACAACAAGTTGTTGAAGTGCTTCCACCAGAGAGATCTCCTAACAAGGGCATCGGATGCACCATTGGGTTTGGCATAGTCAGATTTGGTGAGCGAGTTGATGACAGCGTCGACTATGAGCTTCCATTTTTCACTCTCCAGCATTGCACACTAACATAGTGGACTTGGATATCATCTCTTGATGCTCACATCATGAGCAACAGGATCCTGGGGGATGGTCTAAGACAGTTGGTTGGGACACAGTGCATCAGGAGAGAGGCTTTCCAACTATGGTGTATGGTTAGGGCGCGAGTTGGTGGATGCATCCTTGGGGGTAGTCCGATCTTCTGTACAGGTAACACTTGCACTACCCTTGAGCCCACACTCAGGGAGATGCATGACCCCCTTTTGGCGAGACATTTTGAGGTGTCTCATGAGCATCTACAACGGTTGGTGGGCCTTATTTCCAGATGGATGTTTAGACTCCAGGCAATATTTAGGAGTGCTTTCAGGAGGCAAGATGACAGATCCCACTACATGGTATGGCCGGCAAAGGCAAATTTCACACACACTAGATTGGTTCATGATGTAGGAATTCCATATATTGATTGCATGTAGGGACTTGAGATGTGGTACAAGTTTGTGCCAGTAGCTGTCAGGACTATGCTGCAGCCGTTTTGGCTATGGAATATGGGGAGTTAGTTGGTTGATGGGACACTCTATTTTGTGATGAGTGGGATTAGGACAGAGGATAACCCAACTCACACATGTGGGGGAGCATTGAGGCCTTTGTCGCATGGAAAGGTTGGTATTCCTTGTTGCTGCTACGGATCAGGGTGAGTGTTGGAGGGGTAGGTCGTGACATCGTGGAGATTCTTGTGCCAGATGCATTGGGGATCTATAGATATTTTTCCATTAGGTCCCAGGAGAGGAGGATACAACTTGCACATGATGGGCAGACTGTCATGGTCGGAGTTGCGCAACGACAACATGGTGGAACCCATTTTAGACTAGCATGGGATCTAGTGATCATAGGATTTGGCAGTACAACTACCCTTGGGGATGAACTGATTTGTACAGGGAGAGATCATTCAGATCTTCCATTGGGATCCAATGATTCGTTGATGGCGTGGGGGACTCCATCAGCATGGCAGGGGCATCAACAGGAAGATATCAAGGGAAGCTCATGTGAGCGAGACTTTATCTCTGCAGAGATTGGGTGCTATCTTCAAGAGTTTACTCTTGGAGTGTATGAGATGGGCCACTCAGTGGGGAAGCTTCATGAGGAGTTGGATAGAGTTCTACATTATCATGATCATGATTCCCTACTCATCTATGGTATGTAGTGGGCTTATGGTACTTATACATGGCAGGCTAGTGAGTGGAGCAAAGGGGAGCTTCACGTTGGACATGATAGCTTGGGATCTTGGTATTAAGGGATTCCTTCATGACAAGACAGTGCAAATGTTAGGGACGATTTAGTGGCGTAGTTGGGACCCCGACATAGTTTCTAGTAACAATGGGGATCAACAGCTAGAGAGGGTGCTTGTTCAAGCATTACTCGAGGACATGTAATTGTTGGTAGGGAGGACTGTAACATCCCCAATTTTGATTTTTCATTTGAGGAGATTAACGAAGTTTATTGTGGAGTTTGCATCACTTGGTAGGCTCAATTTTGGCTTGGAGTTGGGCCAAACCATTTCTGGGTGTTTCTAGGTTTTTGAAGGGGAGTTCGTGGCTGCAATTTGAAGGTGATCCCAACAATCTTCATGGCAGAATGTTCAGTTCCATTCCAGTAGCAGTAGTAGTAATTTTCTGGGTAGTGCACAATAACAGTTTGGGCTAGCATTTCCTCCAAATCATAGTTGTACTTCATGGGGTTTGCATAACTTGCAAAGCAAGCCCAGGTTCCAAAACTTCAACTCATTTTATGCACTCTTTTATCATAAAATTAATAAAATGGCTCAGGTTGTGTTGTTGGACATTTTGGTGTTTTAGTTATTGTGTATGAGTTCCACATTATTTATTGTTCTTAGTCCATTGCTTGGTATTAGCTATTAAATTCCAATTAGGAATATTACAAATTAAGTGTAGAAAGGACTGGGGATCAGGTGTAATCCTCGAAGTTCAAACTAGTCAAAACCTAGTAGAGTGTATTTCTCAAATCCCTAAATGAGATTGTACAATAAATGTTACTTGCTTTTTCCTTTTGCGTCAAGCAATTGACCAAAATTCAGATCTTAACAAGTACTCAAATCTAGTTAGTGTGATGAATATAATTCATATAAAAGTAATAAATTAATCTAAACGATAATAATCATAATAAGGTTAACTATATAGTCATTAGTAATGAAAAGACATGACCATTCAATGAAGGGACACCTACCTAGGTATATAAGCATGCCTCATTTGTAACATTCAATCATCTCATCAATTTTTCTATATAATATTTAGTATACAATTACTTGTCCTACAATGGATGTTCTTGTCTTCAAAGTATTTTGAAGATTATTACTGCATATATGAACTTTGTTCGTTACATTGGTACCAGAATTGTTCGGTTCTTTGGCCGCTAAACCACTGCACAGAGGCATGTCTGATTTGGCCTTTGGCCTTCAACCCATCCATCAACCTTGTTGTCGTTGTGATCGAGTGTTTCGCTACGTAGTTGGAGGTTATCCATTCTTTCGGATTCGCTATCAGGATTTTGGCCATAAAATTATTAAAAAAAAGAAAAAAAAAAGAGAAAAAAAATGTAAAAAAATAAAATAAAGAAAAGAATTAAAAAATATATTATTATAACACATATTCATAAAAATAATTATATATATATACACATATTCATAAAAAATAATTATAATTATATATATATATATATAAAGAAATAAAAAAAACAAAAAATAATAAATAAGAAAAGAAAAATAGAAAAACGTATATTATTTTTTGAAAAAGGAAAAAATTTATATACTAAAAGGAAAAAAATAATAAAATAAAATTGCATTATAAGGAAAAAAATTCAGAAACAAAATATTATCGCCACCCATGGAAGTCCCTGCGGCTCCTGTCACACCAAATTCTAATTCGGTTGAACCAGCTGTCAGCGGCACCCTGATGAACCACAATGTGCAGCTGCTCCCACCAACCGCTACCTCCGCTGAGTTCGAGTCCCAACCTTCGTCGTTATAGTGTCACAACTAGGCCAATACGCTGGTTGGTGCTCAACCACCCCATTCCGTCGAACAACATACAATGCCATAGTAACTTGACCACCTCATTTTGCCGCTACAGCAAGACATAGCCCCCACATGACCACTTCCTCGCAACCACATTTGTTAGCCTCGCTGACCACTGGATTTACAACTGCCATCGCCAAAGTCAGCGATCCTTCCTCTCTGCCAGTCAGAAGCAAAACTGCTCACCACAACCCCCATGCGAAGCGACATCCCATTTGTTGTCGCTGCCTGAATACTTACACTGATTACTAGTCAACCACTACATATCCACTCAGTCGCTGAGGTTTTTTGCATTCATTGCCCCTATAAGTTTGATGTGTATAAACACAACCTTGCCATTCTGTAGAATTCTGCACTCAGTTTAAAAATAATCTGTCCGTATTGTCAATATCTAAAAATAATTAAGTGAGGGTCTTGTCACTATATTGGTAGAACCAGATTGTGGTCGTACAAACCACTTAACGTGTCTATATGGTGTCAACATAAATTAGCCACCATTTGAATAATTAAAATTTACATCCATCCGAAAAAGAGCACAACCATTGACAATTAATGCTAAATTTAATTCAAACACTTGGACAAAGCGAATCAACTAGTTTTCAAGATCCAAGGGTCACATTGGTCAACCACAACACTATTATTGATTAAGAAGGACTAATCCAAGGGTAAATATAAATTGTAGAAATTGATCGGGTCAATATTTAAATTACCTTTCATTAGAATACAAAAAAGAACCTAATAAAAATAAAAAGGTAGTATCATTAAAGTGAAAAAAAAGGGCTATATTTTGAAAATAATTAAAGATTTAGAAGTCCAACTCAAGGGTTTTTAAAGGGGTATTATTAAAAGTATATTATATATATATATATAAGAGAAAGGAAGAAAAGTCCAAGTTAAAACATGAAAGGAGAATTCTTAAAGGATATTATATATAGTAAAGGAAGATTTAAGGTAGTATATATTGAAAAAAAAGTACAAAGAAGATTATTAATATTAAATAATAAAGAAAAAGGAAGCACTTTTAGAAGAAAAACACTGAAGTACTTAAATACTTGAAGACCAAGAATGGATTATAATCTGGTAACGAGGGAAGAAATTTTTTCTTATAAAGGTCTTTCAATTGTAGATTGTAAATTAATTATATTAAAAGCAAATACCCAAGGGAAAGAGAAAATTATCGTTATCAGAACAAGTGATGAGGAAAATTGCATCAATGTTAATTTGGCAAATCAACTATTAATTCCAGAGTCAAGCATAGGAGAAAGAACAAATATTTTTGGCGAAAAAGAATATGAAACTAATGATTTACGAGTAATAATTGACCACTATGTAGTATGAATGCATCTCTCAATTTCGTGTAGTAACTATGTTTAACCCAAAGATTGACATAATTTTTTGTCAACCTTGGTTAAAAGAATTGGGCATGTTCATGTTAAACATAGATTTTTTTTTTTTTTTTTTGATGTTTCCTTATAAGAAGAAGACGATCACCTTTGAGGACATGGCAATGAAGTGAAAACCAATAAGGCCTTCATCAAAAGACTCTAAGGATATTTTGGAATGGATGCTTCAAGATAATAAAAAAACTATACCAAAAAAGCAAAAAGAGCTTGAAGAAGTCATCTCCAGTAAAGACAATGAAAAACTACTTGAAGAAGTAAAAAAAGCTAAGGTCACAAAGAAAGAACTCAAGAAGCACTTATTAGAATAAGAAGAGGAAAATTTACGCTTAAAGAACTTTAATCAAACATTATTAAACAAATCCAAAGTTTAAAAGATGAGGAGGATACTAAGAATAAAGTCAACAATCCAGAAAACGAAGAGCTTTTACGTCTGAGAAATCATAACTAAAACCTTCTTACGCAAATAGAGAAGCTTAAAAGTGACAAGAAGTTACTAAATGACAAGTTAGAACAACTTTCTCAGGAAGAAGTATTGAAGTCTCCAGTGGTAACAGTCAAAGTTGAAGATAAAGGAACAAAAATTGATCTAGTCAATAGCACAACTGAAGAAGATGAGAAACCAATAGAAGTTAAAACATATTCAGATGTTGCAGTTCAAACAATGGAAATTCAAAGTGATGATTTAGTAGCTAACTTAACAACAACAGTACCTAAAGTAAATCAGGAAACTGCCACACACATGATAAGGGAAAATCCAACTAGAATAACTCTTTATCGACATCCGAATCACAAGAGCAGACAACTAAGTCAATCTACATATTTGAACCATTCAAAACGGAAACAACAGATTCATGTTCGAAAAATACTGAAGTTTGTAGAATCCAGTCCTATGAGAACAATTCATTACAAATTTCCAGTGATCGGAAGATTCCACAAAATATTAATCTAGGATGGTCAGGTCCATTTTCAGTCTGACAATTTTGTTTATCACTCAAAGGATCATATTGTCGTGTATCGACAAAGATGAAAGTACTAAGACGAAAAGATATTCGAAACAGGAAAAGAGATCAAGCCTTTTCATCAGTAAGCCAAAGCTTTTTGAAGAGGAAGGCAATGTTATGAATATAATTTATATAAAAATAATAAATTAATGTAAACAATAATTATCATAGTAAGGTTAACTAAATAGTCATTAGTAATGAAAAGGCATGTCTTAAAGACATGACCATTCAGTGAAGAGGCACCTGACTAAGTATATAAGCAGGCCTCATTTGTAACATTCAATCATCTTATCAATTCTTTTATATAATATTCAATATACAATTACTTGTCCTACAATGAATGTTCTTGTCTTCAAAGTATTCTGAAGATTATTGCTGTGTATCTGAACTTTGTTCGTTGCTGTTAGGCACATCTTGTCCAACACATTTTCTCTATTTCTTGAGGATTTCTGCGAAAGGTTTACTAATCACAAAATATCATTAGTGATTATTATTGCAATGACAATGTGGTTATTCACCTAAGAGCCTTTTTGAGTTATCACTATATTGTTTTGAAAAATATTGACATCACTTTTGATTTTAGTTTGTCAAAAATAAGTCTTCTAATAAGGTTAATAGCAAATCTTGATAAAACCTACTGCTAGACTAAATTATTGAGTCAAAAACTCGTGATATATAGGAGCTATGTCTATGGTATTGCATGTCATAGCACATTTATGTCCACTTCTCAAAATTTAAATTCTAACTTGTTTGAAAGAGGATGTTAAATTCAAATTACCTTGACAGTAAGAAAATAGTTGACCATGATGGTGAAATTCCATTCCCCATGGAAGTTTCCTTCAGGGATTTTAGTATCTGCATGGCATTCTCAAATGAAGCAAAGAAACATTGTAGAAATATGCGAAGAATGAAGTTTCCTGTTCTTGAAAAGAATTGACTTGTACATTTCCTCGATATTTCTCCATATCATTGCATTGAGCATTCCCTTCATCTTATATTTTAAACTATAGCTTTAAATTTTAAAATGATTTGGTGTTTACCCGAATCTATGCACTATAGACTGTTACTCCTGATTTTCTCTTTGTTAAACATTACCAATGAATTTCCCCCTATGTTTGACACGTGATCTCATTTTCTGTTTGGAACAGCTGATGTTGATGCAGCACACTCTCGTCAATTGTCTTCATCATCATCAAGGGAGAGAAATTTGGAAGGTAGTGATCTCACCTTTGTTTCGGGTGGTGCTTCTCTATTTAAGAATGAAGAATTTGTGACTGCATCAGCAGAAAGTGTTGCTATAGATGCCCCAAAGAAAACAGATCCCTTATGGAGCAGTGATGATCAATTAAAGGATTTGTCTCGATATGTACTGGCTGAGCTAGATGATGAAACCAAAGATGGTCAGACAGTGCTTGCAAATTGTGTGCAGGTGTCTGAAGGTACTCCTGGGAATTTTACTAAGAATATTCAGAAGGAACCAAATAGCATGTCATCATTTTCTGTGGCTCCAAAAGAGGTTGAAAAGGACATACTTCTAAGCCCATCTGACACATCTCAGCCTGAGGGCTTTCCCAAGACTTCATTATCATCCCCGCTTGAAGAAACAAAAGTGCCGTCCATTTATTCTCAGCTTTTTGATGATGAAGATGAAGAGGAAACCAACCTTTTTGGAGCTCTTCCAAATACAAATCCAGTAATTGCATCCCTCCTAAAAACTCCAGGGAAGCGCCTTTCATTATTTGATAGTGATGAGGAGTAGGACTATCTTGCTAAATCTGCTGGTTACTCATTGATTCTTTGTTATTGAGTTCTGCATTATTTCCAATATGTTGGGCTTCTCTCATTCTAATTCTGTACCATAAAAATGGATCAATGAAGCAATTTTTTGGCTTCCTGTATTACAGTGAGCTCAGGCCATATCTGTGCTTTGTCATTCATGTCTCTATATCTGCAGGTTCAACTTGAAGTTTGATTTCTGCTGATTTTGTTTTATTTAGTTGTACCCAATTGTGCTTTCAGATACTAATTTATTCAGTTCTCTGTGGTTCTATGTAAGAAACGAATTCGAATTCAATCTCATATTTATTGGATCTGGCTTAGCAATGTATGTCATATCGAGTGCCAAATAAAGATAATGTTTGGAGTACAAATATGATTAGATTTAAGTGAAATTTCATGTTAGTACTAACTAGAATGAATTACTCTCGATATCTGTATTTTATGCTACCTGGGAAAAATAAAGCGTACATTCTTTTTTATTTTTATAAAAGAAAGTTGCCAACGTATGTCGTTAGAAACTAGATGTCAGATTATGCTATTTCACTAACATAAGACCTAGTAGAAATGTGAAATCTAAATTCTGCTTTGCAGCTCCTCTATTGTGTCTCATAAGTTATATGAAGTTTCACATGTCTGATCTATATCAGTAAAGGTACATTCCATGATTGTACTTGTTTGTCATATATGAATGTTGCTCTATTCAACCTGGAAGGTCAAGTGTGTACATATTTTTGACAGACCTAAAATAATGGTTGCAAAATACTTTTGATCCTTTTCCTATAAAAAGTCATGTTAATACTCTTTACAAATTGACATGGAACAAAATTGGGTGACATAAAAATCAATTTGTGCAAACAAAATTTTATGCAGATTAGTGGCTGAATTTTATGAATCCATCGAACCATCACTTTTTAAAACTTAGCAATTCCAATTTGTGAAATTCTATGTAATTGATATTTGATGAATGTTGCATTCAGAATACTTATCCTATCATGCATTTCCAATGTTCAAATCTTGAGTCATTTCTTAAAGGTTTTCAGCATTTGTGTTGCCAAAGTCTTGTGGGTTCTAAAAGGCAAATTAGAAAATTGGAGATCCCAAAGCCTTGTGGGTTGTATAAATGTGTGTTCTTTCATGTCAAGTGTGTTCTTTATTGTTAAAATTGGCAACTAGGGCCAAACTCCATGTGGGTCATCTTATTTATGGCCGCTGATATTTTTCTTGGATCCCTCTCATTGAGAGGTGTAGGATTGATCTTAAGAACATCCGATTCCGACTAGTATTCATGAAGTTATGAATTTATTTGTGTTATAAGACAAATTGTCAAGTCGGCCAGCAACTTATGTAGGCTCAGAAGCTCAATAGTCATGTTGTTAAATTTGGACAACTAGGTCCAAACTCCATGTTCTGATGATCAGATTAAGAGGCTAATATTTTTGTTGGATTCCTCTTTCAAAGAGGTGTAAAATCCATATAAAAATAGTCTTAATCCGATGAGCAGAACTTATATTTTGAATTTATTATTCTTAATAAATTATATGTGCAAGGTCAGCCAGTTTTGTAATGTAGGCTCACATGCCCAACAGATGTGTCACACACCCTCATTGATGTATATATATACAGGAAAAGTTGGAGAGAATTTCATCACAACACAACTCACATCTTCCTCTCTCATCCTAAAGAGTACGAGCTACCTGGAGGACGAATTTCAGCCACACGTGGGAAGGATGAAGAGGATAGACCGTACGGCTGAGCTGTAGTACAATTTTCTGCTGCTAGGGTTTCGCAGAAAGTTTGACCAGCGTTGACTTTGGTCAACGCTTGGTCCAATCAAGCTGAAAACTTGTGGAAAGTTCGATTTTTGATGGCCGTACTACCTGGCACAAAAATCGAGGTCAAAGGGTTGACCGTTTTGCTGGTGCGTTGACTTTTAGCTTGCTGCCCCTGCGTTGACTTTTTAGGACAGCGTTGACTTTTGTAGAATTGACTTGGGTTGACTCATCTACTGGTTGGAGGGTTGTTGTGACACATGCTGGGCTGGCTGACCAAAGGAGACTTTGCTGGTTGAAGCATCCCGTTGACCGCCGAAACGAACACACACATTTTTCCTGTTTCTGATTTGTCTTCTGTAAGATCTGCTTATATGTTCTATCTGCATTTTGCTTAACTACTTGTATGATTGCTGTGAGAAAAGTGAAATTGCTCTTAGCATAGAAAATCTACAAAACTTTACATGGTATCAGAGCTGAGGTGAAGACAAACTCTATCTATAGCAATCATCATCGAAGGAAA